>CAUYMX010029909.1:0-44957 GCA_963573855.1 Lepilemur septentrionalis
CTTGTGAGGAAACTGCAAAAGACATTTCATCTTTCCCTACTGATGCTGCCTGAAAATTAAAGTCTCCAGGGTGAGAGAGGAGGGAAGAGTTGTAAGGTCTCTAAAAGTGCTCTCTTGGAGTAAAGTCTCTCATTGAGAAATATGCAAGGACATCAGAAATCAAAGAAGTAGCCTTATTTTTCAGGTTGTTGCAATGACATTTTAAGCTTCATTTCAAAGACTAGGCACCAAACACTAAAGATGAAACTAGGGAATATGACTCTACAGTCCTTTACAGGAAGAAAATGGGATTGTAGAGTTTGGATTATAAACTCACTGAAGGTGGAGAGTTTATATTGCCCAAACTCTGAATCTCTGCACAGCGAAATGCATGGACACAACAAGCATCTATTGTTCCAATGACAGTGAAATAATGCATTCAGTGGATTTCACATTTTAAAATATCCATGTGTATACTGAAATCAGAGATGTTGCCTCTATGAAAGTGTTTCTGAACTTAACCTAATAAATAGCAATTTGAGTTCTGCTCTAACTAGTATATCAAAAACTTTCTGAAGCTATATCTGATTCTACACAAAAACATTTTGAATTCTATGGAATTTACATTTATTTTTACATTATTCTCATATTGCCTTGGCTTTTATACTATTTCCAACAAAAATTGTTCTGGAAAAAAGATTGAAATCTGTCTTGTCAATAGATAGTTAGATGATTTGCATGCGCTAATGGGATTATCCATTTGTCTAGTCCCATAAGAGTATACAACTACCAAAAAAATTAAATGGTAATAATGCAAAACCCTCTATATACTTATTCATGTCTGCCAACTAAAATTATCTGTCAAGATGCTAAAAAATCTAAATCAATAATCATTAACCAGAAGATAGAAGGGGATAATGAATTAGTGTGAGTCTGAATAAAGGGAGAAATTTGGGTATAAATGGTAGAAAAAAATCACACAGGCATATCTAAGGATTCTTGTATATTGGAGACAGAGAATAAGTTAAGGGAAGCTCCACGAATTTTTATCTGTAGCATGTGGGTTGAAAGAAGCTTCCAAACAAAATTTTTGCTACAATGAATGGGGAAAAAGTTAAATTAGGCAATTATGATACAGTGGATTTGAAAATCAATGTGAATATTTCAAACTAAGTGGCTATTAGATAGAAAGCAAAAATGTACTTGTAAGACCTATATCAAGGAAGGAATTTAAATGAAAATATAATACTCACACACACTTGGACTATGCAAACATAATGAAACATGACATGCCTGGAACATTTGTCAATGGTTGTGCTCTGGATCTATTATTGTATTTCACTGTAATAATCGCTGCTTTCAGGATCCCCCTATAAAGGATAAGAGAAGTAATATTGGATGATGCTAATCTTTGAGCCTCCTGTGTACAACATTGACTTTAGTACTGAAACCAGGGAGATAATACTAGAATAAACCCTTTGCACATACACTGTAGAAACCAATGTGCACTTTTCAGATAAAATGTTTTTAATGCCTTTGCATTTTCCTGCAGCAATACCTATGCTCACTCACATGATTGCATTTAACATTATTTTATCTAGGAGCATTGCTAAATAAACAAAAATTTCGTTAACACTGTGGCCATTTTAAGTAAATCTTTGTCTAATGATATGAAATGCCCTTTAATTCCTAGAGCCTGCTGCATGAGTTAATCCATTTAAGTGAGAGAACATGTTTTGTCAGATTGTGCGCATCTGACAATTTTTTGAACCAAACTAAGCCTTTTGAGAATTGAATTCCATTTGCTTCAGGAAAAAAAATGTGACTTTCTCGTTCAAAGGAAAAATGCTTAGAAGCCATATTTGAAAGGCTCATAAGGGGTCTTACACATCAAATAGCTCTTAGGAAACAACATTCTGATGAGTTAAGTGTAAATTAATTAGAAACATACAGACTGCTTTTTCCTGGCTATCCACATGGGTTTCAAAGTTGAATGAAGAATTTGGAGTTTTCATGATCCAAAAGCATAGGTAAAGTAGTTTAAGTTGTTTCTGTGAAACAAAGATATTTGTTTTCTTCCAGTGATTTCTGCTAACAAATATCTAATGAGCTACTATTAAAGAATGTTGAGACCTACGCAGGTACTCTATTTTGAGATCATCAGTATATTTAAAGGAAGACTTTTCCCTGCAAAGTTGATTAAGTCATTATAAATGAATTCAAGCCTTATAGTGCCTCTAAAAAGGGAAGTATAAGTGAAATAATTAAGACATGCTCACTGCAAATCTACCCTATATCAGGAGATGGAGTAGAACAGCATTTATGGATGGAAGCATTGAGGTGCTGTGACTGCAGACCCTTGCCCAGGTATATAGCCTTTCTACGAAGCTCCCTAGAAGACACTGGATTATAAGAATTTTGTCCAGTAATCTAGTTATATGCCTATTGGGTATGTGTATCCAATTTACAGGGAACTGCAACTGGTCAAAGAAATAAAAATCAAAGAATGCTTGTGGAAATGTATGTAGAAGAGAATACCATCACTAGAGGATGTATAGTAAAATGTTACTATTAACAAAAATTCATTTTAAATCATTTGGCTGTATGGTGCTGAAAATTAATGCCATTAGAATTCCCAGAGTAAATATCTTCATACCTACCACTAAGGAAAAGGAAGGAAGGAAGGGAGGAAGGAGAAAGAAAGAAGAAAGAAAGAAAGAAAGAAAGAAAGAAAGAAAGAAAGAAAGAAAGAAAGAAAGAAAGAAAGAAAGAAAGAAAGAAAGAAAGAAAGAAAGAAAGAAAGAGAAAGAGAGAGAGAAAGAGAAAGAGAGAGAGAAAGAGAAAGAGAGAGAGAAAGAAAGAAAGAGAAAGAAAGAAAGAAAGAAAGAAAAAGAAAGAAAGGAAAGAAAGAAAGAGAGAGAGAGAGAAAGAGAGAAAGAAAGAAAGAGAGAGAGAGAGAGAGAGAAAGAAAGAAAGAGAAAGAAAGAAAGAAAAAGAAAGAAAGAAAGAAAGAAAGAAAGGAGAGAGAGAAAGAGAGAGGTAGGTAGGGAGGGAGGGAGGGAGGGAGGAAGGAAAGGAAGAGAAAGTATAAAACACTACCTTTTATGTATTTTACTAAGTGATTTATTTTTTCTTATTTTTCTAATTGACTGAAATAAAATTAGAATGTCCCTTTTAAAATAGGGCACATAGAGATAAAAAGAAAAATTGGTTTGAGCAGGGTCCCTAAAAAAAGCATCAGGCCCTTCCAGGAAGAAAAGTAACCAAGTTCAACTACTCCAAAATGTTTCATTCTTGCCCTCACGTGAGGACTAATTGATTCATACCTTCAATTTACTATAATGAATTTTTTTTTCTTTTTTCAATTTTTCTCTCAGGGTCCTTTGAAATTAAGAACTTCCCCTTAAGGATGTTGCACATTTGAGGGATTCTAAGGTTGGTTTTATTGAAAAAACTACACAATCACAGACTCAAATAACTGATAGGATGGCTCAAGAAAAGAGTCATCACTAAGAGAGCTGAACTATTTGGGATAAGTTCATTCCCTAGAGCCACTTGGATAGAAAAGCCTTCCAAAGATTTTTAAGGCTACCTTTTGAAGTTGATTTTGGAGGACCATTTCTGTAGTTAACATGCTTGGCTTGCTGCGTACCCGGGGATACTTGGCAGCTCAGCTATGTTTAAGAATATCAGCTCTGTATTCAGTCAGCATTTTCACACGTCACACGTCTTTGCATTTCAGTGCTCTAAAGTCCCTGTTTTGGTTGTGGGAGATTTGGAAGAGAGAGTTAGAAATGAATGAATGTTTGTTTTCGTGGGTCCTAGAGGCTGTGCATGTGCTCAAGTGGATATATTTCACCATACAGAATTGCCTCAGCACAACAAATTCATTGTTACGCAGCCAGACACTTTTTAAGAAATATTTGTTGATGGTGATTACTCCTTTGCAGGACCCATATGAGGAAGCTTGTCATTTGGGATGAAAATTCAGTTATGCATTAGACTAAAAAGATTATCAGGCTTTCATTTCTCTTTTCATCCTAAATTGTTCCTTCTTTGGCTAAAACATTTCCTTTGTTCCTGAATATATTTCAAATTTATATTGACTCTTCAAACCTTAAGGTAAAACATTAGTACTGCCAGTTCCCAATTTGCTAACTGAT
This sequence comes from Lepilemur septentrionalis, assembly GCA_963573855.1. NCBI lineage: Eukaryota > Metazoa > Chordata > Mammalia > Primates > Lepilemuridae > Lepilemur > Lepilemur septentrionalis. The sequence continues at coordinate 4,143 of CAUYMX010029909.1, forward strand.
TATCTTTTAAGCATTTAATATGAAGTAGATAGATTTGTGATTCAGAATGTGTTCTCCATAGCACTTTGCAAAATGCATCACACAATTGTAGTATAGTATTAATGACACGTCACTGAGGCATGCCCATGTGGATAACACATCTCCTGTCAGAAAATCTACTCCATTCTCTAGCTAAGGATATGGATCGACCTACGCTTGGTCACACCTGGGCTGAGTGGTATGAGAAGACAACAACAAGATGAACCCTTATGGGCATCAGAAATATGATAGTTCTCTATAACTCCTTAAGAGATGGATTTTCTCTAAGTCCATATTTCCCAAAATATTTCCCTGACAAAACAGAAGTGTCCTAGGATATATACAAATACATTCTTTCATAAAAAGTGTCTGTGGCTAATGGGCTTGAAGAAATGCTAGACTAAACAAAGTTAAGCAGGTTTCTGTCCTCTGAGATTTTCAGGATTCTCAATCTGGGTTATCATCTGTGAAATCTTCAAGTAGGGGCTGTAGTGTGCACGGGCCCCTTGCCTTACAAGCTTCCAGAGTCTCCAAGCGGGGTTTCACAAGAGCTAGGTCACCCTGAAACAGTGTGTAGAAAATGTTCTGGTTACTCCCTGTTTAAGAATCTCCATTGGAAACCCAAGACGAGCTCCCTCCACAGAAACCCAGGGTACTGCCTCCCGTCTGGGGTCTCTGCCATCTGTCTGTGCACGTAAATCATCCATGAATTGGGGGCTGACTAGATTCTCTCTTACTGGGCAAAATAATTTATAAAATGGTATCAGAACCTCCTAATGCTCCTATGTGGTAATGCCAAAAAAGGTGTTTATGAGGAAAATAACTTTTACATAATCTAGCTGATACAGTTCTGTTGGGTTAAAAGCAGAATTAGATCCATTGCAGAGAATATTATCAGCTGTGCAGTAAGTAAATAGTAATATTATTCAAAATATACAGCAGCTATCTAGAGACTTGACTAAAACACATTAAAGTAACCAACCTTTTATTATGTTTCAAAAAAAGAAAAATATTTAGGTAAAAAAGAAAGAAAAACAAGCCTAGTTTCTAATAGCATAGCTTTGTATTCATAAGGTGCTTTACAGATTTCATACTAGACCTTACACCTCACGGAATGAAATGCTAGGGTGCTGGATTGCAGCAGCCAGGAATGTGCTAGGGACTCACATGTAAGAAGCCTACGGAGTCAACTACTTCTGCGGAGCAGTGCCATTATTCCAGTCATACATCCTAGGAAGTGATTTCCTATCTGCCAAAAAGCCAACGATCATAAAATCTATCTGTTGACTTGGTGCAATTCTTAAGAAGGTGGCATGAATTGTGTGAGTTACATCAAGGTGCAGATAAAAAGGAGGAACGCTTTGGGCATTTTGAAGATTACAAAGACCAGAGGAATGCCGATGCCCACCTTAGAAAGAGAGCACTTACAGATAGAGCGACTGAAGTACTTTGGCAATTATGTTATGAAGAAGTAACAAGGATCAAAATAACACCCAAAAACCTAAAGAGAATGCAAAACAAAGACTACAATAATGAAGCTCTAAACAGGACCAGAAAGTAAACACTTCCTATAGAAAAACCAATTCTGCCAATTCCTTAATGAGGACAGAATCAGAGTGTAATCGAAACAGTGGTTCTCAAACTTTGTAGTGTCAGGAACCCTTCACTTAAAAATATTTAAAAATCTCAGAACACTTTTGTTTGTGTGGACTATATTTATTGATGTTTACTGTACTAGAAATTAAAAGAAAGATATTTTTCAGATTTATATATATAATTGGTGAGAAAAGTGATATCATTTTATATTTTGTAACTTACGTAAAGTTGCAGAAGACAGCTTTATCCTCACATCTGCTTCTGCATCCCATCCCCTGCAATGCCACATGTCATGTGGCCTCTGGAAAATGCCACTGTACAATCAGAAAGAAAGAGAATGAAAAGGATAAGCAAGGTCTCAGCACTATCATGAGGAAAAGTTGACCTTGCAGGCAACCTGAAAAAGCGTCAGGGACCCAGAGGAGTACCTGGACTATACTTAGTGAATCAATGAGCTAAAAACATCATGTGTCTAATGTATTTACACATATTTACATATACTAATGTATACTGATATACTGCATGTAGATATAGACCGCTCAGGTTAACTACTGACTATACTACCTGTAGGTAGCTTATATTGTAGTGTAAATTGAAACATACTAAACTGTTCATTACTTTCAGTGACATGAATTCTGCAGTACACAGCTGTAAGCGAGAATGGCCACGGAGATAAATAGATCACATACTAAATGGAGACCTGACAAGGTGCCTTCCTGTCAGTGCTAAATGGTGTATTTCCACACGCGGCACTATTGTGTCCTGATAACGAGGTGGATGGAGTGAGCATTATTCTATTTTATGGATGAAAAAAGTGCACAGAGAGGGGGTAAGTGACTTATCCAGGTACCGTAACTAATCTGTGACAGGGCTGGGCCTGGGTCCAGCCCAGTGCTGCCTTGGGCTCATCCCTAGGCCGACACACGATGCCAAAGCACACAGCTGAAAAGTGAAAATGATTACAAGGTGTTGTGTTGCCCAATTTGTTTCTATATAATTCTTCACTTTGCCAAATAGTTGCTCTGGTAAGTATGTGGTTGATGCTTTGATATTATTTTGCAAAATGCTCTGTTTAATATTTTGAAAATGTATAATTACTTCCTCTTGCCCTAGTTTTTCTTAACATGTAACATGTGGATCAAAATATCCTAAAGGCTTCAGCAGTAACTAATTTTAAAAAAGCATATCAGAGTCTACAACTTAAATAAAAGCGCTCCTCCCGCCCCCCAAAATTGGGCAAATACGTGAGGGCACTATAGGTTTGCTCAATCATGGTAGATTAATTTTTTGGAAGAAGGGGCTGGTGCTGCTTGACATCCTATGATACTACAGAGAATATCGCACAGTAAGGCCTTGTTCCATGTTGGAAATGTCTCGCTAGACAGCCACAGAGGTAAAAATCTTGCTTATAATATCCTGAGCCTGAATACTAGCTCTGTTTAACATACACATGCAAAGTTACTTTTCCAGAGTTTTAATATGCGTTGGTTTTTCCAAAAAGGCAGCTACCATGTACAGTTAAGGAAGATTATATTATACTTTGTTTTGTCTGGAAGTTTACCAAGGATGGCCCACTGAGTCAGAAAATCCTGTCATGCTGTTGACGTTGCCATAGCAGTCCGTACTCATAGCTGTCATATTCATGGAGAATCCACACATTGGTGTGAGCAGCCAGCTACTCCAATGGATCTTCTAGTATAGAGACATATCAGCATTTGCATTCATATTGAAATATTTGACTACAAATCACTTTCCACTATTCCTCATGCATATTACAATTAAGATATTTTATCAGCAGTATATGTGTGTGTGTGTGTGTGTGTAGGTAGATAGGTTATATCATCTTTGCTATTACAGACTAATAAAAGGACATTTTCAAATACATAGTTTAAATATTTTAATATCTGATAAAATCAGGACCCTGTCATTTAATTTCTCTCAAAAATCTATCTTTTTTATTTTCCTCAAAAGTTTAGCTTTAGAATGAGCATTAATAGACATTCCTGAAATTTCAATCTTTTCTGAGAAATTATGGTCTCTCCTTTGTGTTAATAAAACTGTGAAAATAGCTTACAATATATCTGACTGCAGGGTTTGATGTGCAGGGTGTTTTTGGAGGGGGGGTGAGGATATTTTGGATTGATTTCAAAAGGAGCCATGAAAGCTACATTTGGTTACATAATTTACGCAGACTCAAGGTCTTCTACAGTGAAAACCCCACCACTGCCTTCATCTGCTACTGGTACCATCCCCTCGCACACGCACAGAGCTCTCCCTGCTTTACTACTAACACGTAGAGAAAAGACGAAATTCAAAACACTACTGATTAAATGAGGGAAGCCACAGTTTCTACTTATGCCCAGACATTCTCCTGAATATTGTTCCTTTCAGCGCGTGCCATACATCAAAATGGAATATACTTTCCAAACATGCATTATCTTTATCTATAATTAAGTATCAAAAACTTAGTTTCAATAACAATTGTGTGCCATGTAGGAAAATTAGATGACAGAAATTGGAAATTTTAAAATCCAAATGAAGCTTTGATCAATGTATTCTATTAAATACATTATAAATAATTATGGTGTTTATTTTGCTACCTGTACCTTAAGTTTTTCCTTGGCTGCTTTCCTGAGCTGTTAAGATGTATTTTTCATGCTTTCTGCAGTCACAGATACATTTTTTGGAAATTGAAAAGAAAATGACTTTTTGTAATCATGTCATTTTTCCCCCTCTGGAAGTCACTGCTATTTTTCACTTACTGTTTAAAAAACGGTGCAAATCAATACAACTTTCATGGTTGGCAACTGGCTTGCTTGATTATGTTGGGGGAATATGTATGGTGCTGGGAATAGCATTTACTTCTCTGGCTCTATTAGTTTTGCAGCAATGGTTCATTAACAGCACACACCATTCATTTAGAGTAAGCTCTGCACTAATAATGACAATTGATTTCTTTGTTTAATTTCTCTATAACCAAATGGCACACTTTATACAATAAACCCAAATTTAAAGTGCCTTTGGGACTTTAGATTACATTACATCTTTTAAAAAGGTCATGTTTGACGACCTAACCCACTTGATATTTTTTCCTCGGCAATATTTAAAGTACAAAAATACAACTAATTGGACTATTATCATTTTAGTTATTATGTTTTAGTAAAAGATTAATGAGCATTTCTAAAAATAAAAAGACGCTTCCACACATAAATTTTCCTTTCAACTTGTGCTAACATCCATTTTATACTGAACCACGATGCGTTGCATATTTGGAGGTATGAAACCATTATCTATCATTCTCTGCAGTGTAAAAAGTCAAAATTTTAGGGTACCAACAACTATCCCAGTGACCTTGTGCTAGTCAGATATTTTTCTGCTTTAACTTCCTCAGCTATAAAACAGACTGCTAGTATCTTGAAATGTATGTTTTTAAAAGTACATATAAATAAAAAGCCTCAATAATCAACTAATCCAACTAACTACATCTCTCAATATGCTGTAAAAAATAAACTCTTGGTGGAATGAGTATAAATCCTGAATTCACAACCCTTGAATTCATGTCGTCCAGACTCAGCCACTTATAAACTGGGTCACCTTGACCATGTCACATTACATTTTGAGTGTCTATTTCTGCATACATCAAAAGTGACTAATAATATATATTTGGCTTTACTCACAGGGCATTTGTGAGCATCAAATAAGAAGACTCAGAAGATTTTCAAAACACAGTTATAAGATGATGAATAGAAGGAACAAATATATTTTCAAAACCACGATGTTTCTTTTGTTTTCTGGAATTCTGAATCCACTACTGTATACTCCTAAATAACCAAAAAAATATTAACCTGAGTAGAACATTATAAACTAAATAAAAATAACATCTACATGATCACCATGAGCTGAAACAAGGATGAACTGCATGGTTCACCTGACAGCAGTAAGTTCCAAACAATCCAATCTCATTCCATTAGCCACACCAACGCTAGGATCTATACTAACAGGTTTATCCCATCAAATCTATTATTTTGTTAGAATGATTTGTCTTATTTGTAAAACCTAGAATATGTTGTTGGGGGTTGAAGGCAAAAACATATGCCCTGCACCTACAAACATGAGCCACACGTTAGTCAAAACTATGGCTTTGATTGTCATTGCATACATAAGTCCAAAACATGAATTTCTAGCCCTAACATTTATGTAGAGCTCCAGGCTAATTAATGTTTTTCCTGTGTGCTATGCATCTCAAACCAGTATGTCTAGGACCAGATAAATCCATTTTTCACTAAATCACCTTGGTTAGAGTCTTTACTTACTTTTTACATACACATCTTAAATAGCTTATGAAAATTTTCTATAGAAGCATACATAATGCTTAAGGTGAGATAAAATAATTCATTTATATACTTCACTTCTTAGTAAATAGCTTGATGCAGGTATAAAAATGAACTCATGCTAAAACTTTACCAATCTCATAAAAATCAAGCCTTGACAAGAGCAATGTATTTGTGAATGAATATATTAATACTAGTTTATCACAAATTTCACACCCAATATAACTCTTGTATTTGAAAAAACAAAACAAAAATGAAATCTACTTTCCAATGACTGATGTTATGTGCTTAACTCAATTCAAATCAACTTCTCCCTCCACTAAGAGGAAGCCCATTGAGAGAAAGTTATTTACCACATTTTCAAAGTCCAAATAGCGCCATAAAGTAGCAGTGGTTATGAAATGCTACGATAAGTGTGGCATAATTGACAAATGAGACCATTTCTATTCCCCTCTAAGGGCAGCAAGCCATTAATTTAGCAATATATAATGACATGACTGATTGACTTATTTTGAATATATAAATGAACAATTTAAATCTAATTCTTAGGCTAACAGGTAACAAGTATAGTTCCCTGAGAAAAGAAGCAACATGTTTCTAAGAAGCAGAAAAAAACAATTAGATAGAAAGCAATCTGCTAAGCCAGCTGTGAATACTGCAAAGAAAGAGTAGAAAAATAGACACGATCAATCTCCTTTGGTGGTCTGGGCCCTGAACCACAGTGGAGTAGAATTTCATGTTATTTTTCTGACATATATTCCCTAACTTCAGAAATATTAGAGATGAGATGTTTATATTAGGACATAAACTTAACAGGATAAGAAAATCAACAAACATATAAATCCAAAAATTATAACTTTGAAGACAAATGAAATGAAAAATTTCCTGATGTATTATTTGAGAAAGTGAGACACGTTACTCCACAGTGGTAAAACCTTTAAAATCTATTTTTAGGAGGCATGTGTCAATGTCAAACCCTGATATAGCACGGCTGAAGCCAAAAAGGAATCTAAAGAAAAAAATGCATAAACACTGACATAAAGATCATAAACAATACTCTATTTCTTGGCTTAGGTAGTGGTTACAAGGGTTTACATTGTATTGTTATTCACTTTGCTACCTGCTTGCATTTTCTAAACTTTTATACGCGTGGCTGTATTTAATAATTTTCAAAGTATTATTTTTGAATGTTATAAAGTAAGACAACAACATCCCAGTCACAGTCACTCTGCGGCTACGTCTGCACTATCCTAAAATGCATTTCAGTCCGTCAGGGTGCTGGGTGCATTTGCCAAAAACGTCTTTTGGTATCACGTAGACAAGATAATCACGTAGACAAGACGATGAATTCGTATGTTTCACTAATTCTTAGTCAATGGCCTAGGAGCAAGTATGAAAATGAATTCATGCTATAACTTTATCTATTTCCTTAAAAAAAATCAAGCCTCAACCAAGAGAACATAATTTTAAACGAGTTACTAATACCAGTTCACCACAAATACCAGGGTGTACATTCAATATAACTCTTTTATCTGAAACAGAGAAAACAAAATGAAGTCTAACTTACTAGTAACCACTGTGATTTGCTTAACTCAATCAAATCCACTTCCCCCTACACAAATGGAAGCCCACTGTTACCTGTTTGTCATGCTGTCTACATGGCGACTCACGTGAAATGTGAGTGCTCATGAATCTGTGCACAGGTACGAAAAGGTTAACAAATGTAAGTGCTTGTATGCAAACAAAAGAAAATGTTTACTGCATAAAAGAGCACACATATTAAAAAGTCTGTGAAACCAACCAGTATCTAAAAAGTATTGACATATTATATGGGTGCAATGCAGGAACAATAACATAGCATCTAATATTGTGTCTAATGACGAGACAGAGTAGATTACATAGAAGAGTAGGTTTGAAAATCTCAGTCTATAAATATCTTCTTTAGCCTAAACTATAAAATATTTGAAGGAAATAACAGGTTTGTTAATAAACACACATGTACACACATTCATTTGAATTGAAAAACTGGCTGCAGCTAAAATTTATGCAGTGGGCTTATTTCTTTTATACCGTGAGTCCACAATCTTACATTAATTTGATTGTCTGATATTCACAGCCACCAGACAGGGGGCAAAACTGTGTAAAGAGCTACAGATTTTGGCTGTTTGTAGACCACGAAATGCTATTCATTCTGAATATTTTAGGATGTGATTGTCTCATGAATCTCATCATCTTTTTTATTCCTCTGTCTTATATCTTTAATGGGATGTTACCAGGCACTGGATGAATCTATAAAATACACCTTTGCTTATTATGAACTTTCCCAATTTTCAGTAAAATTTCTTATGGGAAAAAAAAAGCATAAAAACTGTATGTTAAAAAAAAGGAGTTTTGACTCTGAAAACATACTTTAGGAAGTTGGCAACAGATTTAGGAGGAAAATAAGAGTGGGTCAGTGTTTCTCTTGGTTCAAGGGAGTGTTAGCCAGGGCAATCAGGGACTGTCTAGTTATGAAATTGCAGCTAAGGAAGTCATTCTGTTCTGTAAATTTCTATGTTCCAGCTAAGCTCAATTACTTTTATTGTAAAGAATTACATTAGTGGAGTTATAATAGCTACTCTAACAGATAAACCCTGAAACTTCAGTAGCTTAGCACAGATCTCAGTGGCTTAACACAAGTTTATTTATTTGTTCCTGTAAATTCCAAATACTTTTCTTATTCATTGGTGTCCCTCCACCAGAGGTAATTCAGAGATTCAGTGAATCTACAACATAGAAGAAGAACATGCATCTCTGCCAGACACTAGCTGTCCATTCAATAGAAGTTATGTTTTCAAGAAATCTTGACTTTTCAGGAAAACTTATCATGAGCACTTATACACCTGAATTCCAAAGACTCCTTCCAGGTTCTGAGATAGTCATGGAGTGAAATCACTAGAAAAATATAGTGTGGTAACTTCCCATGCACAATAAATTATAGAAGAGTTTAGAAAGTCACAGTTCTATAGTCAATGGAATATTCCAGGAAAACATGGGTAAAATTAAATCTAGGACAAAAGTTAGACAATATGTTTACAAATCAAAAGCAATTCTTATATCTTTAACAATAGATGTTAGATAAATTATGCTACAAACACATCAACATACAGGCACACCTTGTTTTATTGTGTTTTGCTTTATTGTGCTGCAAGATAATACATTTTTTGCAAATTGAAGGTTTGCGGCAACCCTGCACCAAGTAAGTCCATCAGTGCCATTTTTCCAACAATGTGTGCTCACTTTGTGTCTCTGTGTAGCATTTTGGTAATTCTCACAATATTTCAAAGTTTTCACTATTATTATATTTGTCATGGTGATCTGTGATCAGTGATCTTTGATGTTACTAATGTAAATGTTTTGGGATGCCTTGAACCACAGCAGTATAAAACAATAAACTTAATCAATAAATGCTGTGTGTGTTCTGACTGACAGTTCAACTGACTGGCTGTTCTCCCTTCTCTCTCTCTTTCCCCAAGATTCCCTATTTCACGAGACACAACAATATTGAAAGTAGGTCATTTAATAACCCTATAGTGGCCTTTAAGTATTCATGTGAAAGGAACCGTCATCTGTCTCTCACTTTAAAACAAAAGCTAGAAATGATTAACCTCAGTGAGGAAGACATGTCAAAAACCAAGACAGGCCTAAAGTAGGCCTCTTGAACCAAACAGTTAACCAAGTTGTGAAGGCAAAGTTCTTGAAGAAAATTAAAAGTGCCACTCCAGTGAACAAACGAATGATAATAAAGCAAAACAGCCTTATTGCTGACACAGAAAGTTTCAGTGGTCTGGACAAAAGGTCAAACCAGCCACAACATTCCCTGAAGCCAAATCCTAATGTATATCAAGGGCCTAACTCTTTAATTCAGTGAAGCCTGACATAGATAAGGAAGCTGCAGAAGAAAAGTTTGAAACTAGCAGAGGTTGGTTTACGAAGTTTAAGGAAAGAAGCCATCTCCATAACATAAAAGGTGAAGTGGCAAGTGTTCATGTAGAAGCTGTGGCAAGTTATCCAGAAGACCTAGCTAAAGTATTTGCTGAAGGTGGCTTCACTAAATAACAGATTTTCAGTGTGGATGAAACAGCCATCCATTGGAAGAAGATACCATGTAGGACTTTCATAGCTAGAGAGGATAAGTCCATGACAGGCTTCAAAGTTTCAAAGCACAGACTGACTCTCTTCTTAATGCAGCTGGTGACTTTAAGTGGAAGCCAATGCTCATTCATCATTCTGAAAATCCTAGGGCATTTAAGAATTATGCCAGATCTATCCTGCTTGTGCTTTGTAAATGGAACAACAAAGCGTGGATGACATCTGTTGATAGCGTGATTTACTGGATATTTTAAGCCCACTGTTAAGACCCACTGCTCATTAAAAAAAGATTCCATGCAAAATGTTACTGCTCATTGACAATGCACCTAGTCACCTAAGAGCTCTGATGGAGATGAACAAGGAGATGAATGTGTTTTCATGCCTGCCAATACAACATCCATTCTGCAGCCCATGCATCAAGGAGTAATTTCCAATGTCATAAAGCTATAGCTATCATAGATAGTGATTCCTCTGCTGGATCTGGGGCAAACTGAAAACCTTCTGGAAAGAATTCAGCATTTTAGATGTCCTTAAGAACACTCATGCTTCACAGGAGTAGGTAAATATACTGTATCAATATTAACAAGAGTTTGGAAGAAATTGATTCCAAACTTCAAGGATGACTTCAAGGGGTTTAAGACTTCAGTGAAGAAAGTTACTGCAAATGTGGTGGAAATAGCAAGAGAACTAGAATTAGAAGTGGAGCCTGAAGATGTGACTGAATTGCTGCAATCTCATGGTAAAACTTGAACAGACTAGGAGTTGCTTCTTAAAGATGAGCAAAGAAAGTAGTTTCTTAAAATGGAATCTGCTCCCGGTAAAGATGCCGTGAACATTGCAAAACAAAGGAATTAGAATATTACGTAAACTACAGCAGCAGGGTTTGAGAAGACGGGCTCTAGTTTTGAAAGATATTCTACTGTGGGCAAGATGCTATCAAACAGCATCACACGCCACAGAGAAATCTTTCATGAAAGGAAGAGTCAATCGATGCAGCAAATTTCATTGTTGTCTTATTTTAAGAAATTGCCACAGTCATCCCAGCTATCAGCAACCGCCACCTTGATCAGTCAGCAGGCTTCAACATCAGGCAAGATGCTCCACTAGCAGAAAAACTCACTGAAGGCTCAGATACTGTTAGCATTTTTTAGCAGTAGAGTATTTTTTAATTAAGTTATGTGTATTTTTAAGACATTATGCTCTTGCACAATGCAGGTATAATATAAACATAACTTATATGCACTTAGAAACCAAAAAAGTCATGTGACTCGCTTTACTCTGATATTTGCTTTCTTGTGTCAGTCTGGAACCCAACCCACAATATCTCCATGGTGTGCCTGCATCTGAAAATTACTCTACAACAACTCTAAAGGATGGTTTATATCTATTTTGCTGATGTTTGTATTTTAACATATGATAACAGAAAGTTCAACCATGTAGAGTAGAAGATGATGTCAACAAAAATGAAGTTTTTCTGGATTCTCTACTGAAGTAACAGCAAAACCCTACAAAAATCAATCGGCTGTCATCACTATTTCTCCCTGCTTGTTTTCAAGGATTAGACAATGTACTGTCTGGTCTATATTTGTCGTCCTATATTAGTTAAATATATTCTGGGCTGTTGGTCATTACTTGTACACTTTTTGTCATAAAACATTTCACTGAGACCTTAATTGTTTATACAGTCCAAGCCATTCAATTTATATATGACTGATACATTGACTAGGGACACATAAGTAAATGATGTAAAGTTAAGCCATGATACTTTAATGTTGATAGAGCCGGAGATTTTTTTTACAAGACACTAGAGCTCTCTGAAGCTAAACATCTTTAAATTAGGAACAAAGACCAGAGCGGTAGGCTGACCCTTTTCCCAAAAGTGTCATGGTGATAGACAGATGCCAAAGCTGGGAAATAATTCTGAAATAGTGTTTCAGAGAAAGGGGCATCCATCTATAACAGAACTCCCATAATACCGCAAATATCAAAAGATCTTTAGATTCTACAATCAGATCAATCTCTGATCTACAATCAGATCAATCTACAATCAGATAATGCCTTCATTATACCTTGCCAAGACCCCAAGTTATCACTGATTTTACAAAGAGGAATGCTAGCACATGCTAGAGTGACAATTCCTTTCTTGTCACAGCTGGAAAAATAAAAGAGATTGACTCTCATCTGGTTCTTATGTTTAGCTTAACTTCATGCAATCGTTCACTATTTCATTTATTTAAAAACTATTTGTCTGGTGCCAACTATGAATTGATATTCTAAATGAGGAGAGAGATGAACAAATATGTTCATAAATATAGAAAATAAACCAATAGAAGTCCTAATAAAGAAAATACACAGAACTATGAAAACACATAACACTCTGGTGGCCAGGGAAGCACTTCTTGAGGTGGTATGTTCAAAATGAGAATGGAAAGACAGATATGTCAGAGTCACCTACACTGGAAATTGGAAGCATAGAAAGCAAGGCATAAAATGATTTGAAATTAAATTAAATTGGATTATCTGGCAGAAGACTGATCACACAAAGCCTGATAAGCCACTTCAGTTATTTCCATCTTTGCACTAAAAGCAATGGAAGGACACTTACTTCATCAGGTTTGTGTTTTACTAAGATCAGTCTGGTTCTGGGGGACACCCAGGTCAGAGGAGGACAACACTTGAATGGATGTAGAAAAACCACATGGGAGCCTATTGCCTTCATTCCAACAGTTTTCCTGATTTTTAGGTCAACTCAATTTAATTATTCAATGGAAAACAAAGAACTTATTTTTAAAAAAATCAAATTTCACATGCTATGAATTTTCCTGATGTTAATAGGCAGCCTCACATTACAGATAAGACTTCCATCAAAAAAACGATGTTGGCATTTCCAGATATATTAAATACCACATGCACTTTGGGGTACACCTACAATCTCTTGGGTGGGCGTAACTTAGGTTAAAGAAAGTAAGTCTCCCATTCCACCACTTCCTGGCCCCTTCTACTCACTTCCAAGTAATAAAAATGATTATGTGCCACTAGTTTATGTCTTCTTTTCCCTTAACTTTGAAAGCCTCCTATGAAGTAAGCATCTGAAATTTGTCATAACATGACACATGTCACATATGTGAGAGTAAACCCTTAACAATCTTTGAACAGAAACTTCTATCTCCATTGGCAAATTCACCATTTCATGAACTTCTTATCTATTTCCAAATGAAGTCTTGTAGAAATCACTGGCCAGCATCTATCCTGTTCACATTTCTGTGGAATTACCTAAATTTTAAATTTTTGAAAAGATGCACAAACTTTCTATAATTGTGAGGTTTTTTTTATGAGATCAACAATGTTACAGTATCAGATCCTAAATATTTGTGGGAAAATTAAACAGTAAATTCTAGTTTCTAAGATTTATTTCTTCCTGCTAGTATTGTACAAAACCACTATTAACATGCTGTGAAATGAGACATCTACAGCATCGCTAGGAAAAGCCTTTAAGTGGTAATCCTTCTGAATCCTTTCGTGAAATAGCTGAACATTTGCTGTACGAAACCAGTGAAATTCACACATGCCGCTCTGGAGTAGTGGAGTGATTATTACAGCATTTTTTTTCCTAAAGTACCTTAGGCTTTAGATGATTAGAGAATAGTCTTATGTTTTAAACTTCCTGCCAACAATGTGGCTTTAGTTGCATTGGATTGAGGACCAATTGTAGTATAATGTATGTTGACAGTTTAATAACTCGGGTTACTATCCTTGGTGTACTTTATGATGTAATACATCCTCATATGTCTCTCCAGAGAATTGTGCTATGATTTTCAAGGCACAGAAAATTCAATAAACTAAAACAGTATGAGTAAGGTTTCTGCCTTCTGTATACTCTGGACATTTTCCTAAGAAATAAATAGGTGCTACCCTTCTAAAATATTTTTCTGACATGACTTTTCTGTTTTTCTTCGCAAGCTGTAGATTGTAAGATTGCAATGGTACAACTCTTATTCAATTATACATTAAAATATAAAAAGTCTCTTTCTTTACATAATAAACAGTCTTTTCTTCAGGTCTCAGAGGTAAAGTTCCTTTGCTATAAAAAGCTGTAATTGTGGCTTTCAAAAATCTTATTAAATATTTAGATCTTTTAGAGCACAAGTGTTTTCTGTTGAGGCTTAAACACATTTAGAGTAATTATTTCTAATGTTTTGACCATTGTACAAATACTTGTAGTATTAAATAGCTAATAGCATAAAATAAAATAGCAAGTCTTATGTGCAGAAATCATAATTACTCCCAGATTTTCTTTTCATCGAGATATTTATGGGCGAAATAAAAATGGCAATACAATGTATTTTTAGAGCAATACAAAACATCGCTATTAAATGAATGTGATTCTAAGTACGGATGTTACTTTATATAACCTTGTCTTCTATTTGTATTTGTATGACCATAAACACAAGAAAATACTCAAGTTCTCAAGCACACTAAACCCACTACGATTCCAGAAAGGACAGTTATCTGGCAAGTTAGTAAAAAATGAAAAAGGGAAAACACACTACAATATTCAAAAAGAAATATTCTCCCAATACCACTTAGTAAGGAAAAAAACTCAGTAATTTTATTATCCACCTATAAGGTAAAAAAAGTTAGAGGAAATGACTAAATCACTATTTTCCACAACTGCTATTCTTTATTCATTCTTCCCTTTGTCAAAAACTCTGTAACATGGGAATACAGAAAAACATAAAGCAACTTTCCTTTCCTGTTCTAAAGGTAATGCAGTAATTCTTACTAAGCACTCCCTATGTTGCAGGTACTATGTAAGATATTTTACATACATTATTTTCTTTACTGCTTCAAGCAACCCCAAAGGGCAGGTTCCTTATTATTATCTCCACCTGATAGATGAGAACACCTAAGATCATAGAGCAAGCAGGCAGTGGAACTAGGATTTCAATCCAGGCACGCAGACTTCAGAAACACACCACTGCCTCACTGGCCACACAATTGATTTATATTTTTAAAACCCGCATACGGGTATTTGAATAAAAAATAACACAAGTCAATCTAAAGAACACTAAACGAATTTAGGCTTTGTTTATTGTTTAAGGACTAAGAAACGCATGCATTTGGGAAATTTGTTCTGAAATTCCTCCAGTTCAGAGCGCTCACACAGGATAGAGCAGCATCCTCCATCCCCAATAACACAACATTGCTGCTCTGTGAAACCTTATGCTCTCTAAATCCTCTCATTGTTATCATTATTGCCACATTTGTTAAGGCAACTCAGAGCCAAACTGTCTCTGTGTTCAAAGCAAAAGTATATAAAATACTGCTCCAGGGTTTTGTGAAGCCCCTGAAAGCTGAGAGAGGGAAATCTAAAAATCAAATTGGAGTATTGAATGTGAGGCATTAAAAAAAAAAAAGGAAAGGAAAGGAAAGGCATTGCCCTTGAATTCTGGCCCACACTGAAGTTTTTGGTTCCAGCGTCTTTGTTGCTTTTTCTAATTTTTTGGCCAAGAGCTCATGTGCTTTCCTTCTCCCGAGGGCTCCGCAGAGCGGGCCTGGTTGGAAGGGATCCCAGTCAAGAGCAGAGGCTGAGGATTATTGAAGTGGTTTCCTTTTTAATCACTTATAAAAACAGAGACAAAGCCAATCACCAGCCATGTGATTGGCTCCAAGTCACTGGGCCTCTAAATTCCCTGAAGAAAGCCAGACTCAGCGCTTTCCCAACAATGTGGTATTTGAGCTTCTCTCAGGTTTGAGAGCCCCAGAAGGGGAGGGAGACAGGGGAGAAAATATTACTTGAACATATGAATAAAGTGGGGAACATCGTGAACCTATCATGCATGAACAGAGATGTGTCTGTGCGTCTCTGCTCCTTTCCAGCACTTTGAAGATCCATTCTCACTCTCTATTTCCTGGTTGATGAAGCTTAGCACAATCTCTATTCCTTCCTCTCATTGCCCTCTGAGTTTTCTTCCAGGGAGTCTGCAATCAGAAAGTGTTCCTTGGGTATATTCATACATAATGAGTGCGATGCGCACCGTCTGGGGGATGGTCATGCTTGAAGCTCTGACTCGAGGGGGGAGGGGGCAAGGGCAATGTACGTAACTTTAACATTTGTACCCCCATAACATGCTGAAATAAAAGTAAATAAAAAAAGAAAGAAAGAAAGAAAGCATTCCTTAAGAACTAAATCAGGAACAGAAGATGAAGAGACCAAGATAAATCTGATTGCATTGGTCCTTACTAAAATTTAATTAACTAGCATTTAAATAAATACTTTCCAGGCAATTATGGGGAAAGGAGAAAGACTCTGAAAGAGATGAAAGAGACTGAGATATCACACCTTTTTGTCATTCTTTTGCATTGCCAGTGGTTCCATATTAAGTCCCTACCCCCAAAACCACAACAAACCCTGATGATTAACACAAAGAATTCATTTCATTTCATTGCATATTTGTAATCTTCAAAACATTAGCCCAGTTGAATATATATATACAACCTTATCCACCTCGCCCACTCCCCCTTTAAAAAAGAAAGCAACATGTAAACCCAAACCAAATGTTTTCTGGTTTTTCCCCCTCTCAGAAACATAGGCAGACTCAGTCGAGCACAGGCTGAGTGCCAGCCGCAGCAAGATCATGCTAGCCTCAAGATGTGGGAGTTGGCTGCGCTCCTCTGAGGCTTGCACAGAATGGTATTAAAAGTAATGAACACACAGAGAGACCCTGCGGGCACGCAGTGGTTTGAGTTTATGCCTCATTGGAACACTGTGGGTATTAGCAATTCTTCTAAATCTGCATGTGCATAGTGTTTTCTGTTTTTGCACATGTACTGACTCACTTCTCAACATATTTGAACATCTTTCCCTTTCAATTGTCCAGTCCTCATACTCTAAACCTGTGTCTGCCACTTCCTTCCCCCACAGTCCCAGAACTCTACTATAAGCAATTTAGTAGAAGCTTTCCAGTCCCTTTCTTAATGAGGTCCCTGAATTCTTGGAGCAGGTGATGCCTTAGGTTACATCCTAAGGTGACATAGACAACCTGAGAAATTTCAAATTCCATTGCATATGCAAATTATAGTTATAACATTTAGTACCTATCTTCTGGGTTTACTAATTAATGTATAAAATGCAGCTTAATGTTACAAATAATAATGACCTCATAATTTGGTTGGAACACTCATAGTCTTTAAGAACACTGAAGAAATGTTACACATATAATTTTATGTTTAAAAATATACATATGAGCTGCATTTACTAAGATAATTTGAAATTAGTGTGCCAATATTTCAACATTTACTATTGAGACTTATTATTTTTGTTCAGTAAGAACACTAATGCAACTGTCAACTTTGTTTAATGAAGAAAGGAAACAAAATTTAAATCGTACTGCAATAACTCACTTGGTCTTTTTCAAGAGTGATATTTTATTTGTACTTCTGTTCTGTAGGAGGCCCATGAATCACATTGTTTTAAATAGCTTGTAAAAGGCAAGAAAACAATAACAATAATGAAATTCCAGAATTCAAGAGAACTATGGTACAAACTTTCCCTATTTAGTGAATCAAATCAATTGAGTGGATCTTCTGAATGGAATTGGAATATACATGCATCTACCTAAGCTTTAGCTCACAGCTGAGTAATTTCCAAGTGAAATAAAATCTTCAGTGGAAGAAAAGAAGTCCCTAGAAAATTCATGGTCATTATGTGGTTAAGATTAGTGAGTTAATAGTAAGATTACTTCCTATTTAGGCCAGACTTTAAGGCTATGATGATTTCTTTGCATATAGTGGCTATGTACCAAATAAGGATTGGATTACAATTATAAGAGCCATTGCAAAGCCCTAAATATATAATTGGCAGGGTTCCTCCAAGTTAAAAGTGCTAATCTCCAAAACACATCAGCCCTGGCTTGGCTTGTCTTGTTAGGTAAACAAAATGTGTCTTGCCTGTCATTGCCATAAAATATTAATGCACTGGAAGTCTCTAAACCTTGCTAAGCATAAGGCCTATTATCACACTTAAGAGCAAAGCAATCTAATAAATCGCTGGCTGTATAAAAACTAAGTCAGCTGGCAGAGACAGTAATCTCCCTAAGGGATAGTAACAGCCTCATCTTCAACTACAGCAGCTGCAGTTCTAGAGAAATTATGTTTCTTCTGCTCAGTAAAAATACATTTGTGCTGAATTCTGTTATTTAAACTCTAATGGAATCATTAGGAATATCCATACATTATGACTAACAGAAAATTAAGTAAGAAAATCATCTACAATGCTGTCATCTAATGGGCAGAATATTTTTATTAGGCTTGCATTTTAAATGGCTAAATCTGATGTAAAATCAAGGAGCTTATTTTTAATACCTGTTTTGAAAGACCATGAACCCCCAACTCGTACATAAATAATGATGTGTAAACATTGAATACTGAGCCAATATCCCTCATTGAAAGGAACTCACTTATTCCACGCTGGTACGAAGTCCTTCGGGCAGCATGTAAACATAAATGTAATATTGTTGCTACGTCCCCTAAAAACAGTTATAACATTGCTATTATGTTGCTATTTTATGCTATATCTAACCAATCTCTGAAAATCATAAGATATACACCTTTCCTTACCCCACCACACACATACACACACGTTGAATTACTTAAATCAACATATTTCCAGTAATAGAGAAAAGATGGGCAAATAGATTTTCAAAATATTAATAAGTAATAAGCTCTTTCACATGTATTATTTCACTTAAATCTCAATAATCCAGTAAAGTAAGTACAGTGTCCATGTCCAGGTCAAAACTGAAGAAATAGCTAACTTGCCCATAGTTAACCAGTTAGCAAGAAGTACTGCCAGTTCTTGAATCCCAGTCAATTGACCTTGAACACACACCCTGTAAAGGCAGCCCGTTTTGTTGGTGTTTTATTTTCTACTTACAATTTCGTCTTACCAAAGACACTGCTTCAAATCTTGAAAAGCATTTAGCATGCTAATATACAGTTGCTACCCATGGATGGTAATTTGAGGTTACAGGATTAATGAAAGAATATGCACCTTTGCACCTTTCATATGACATTCAGTAATAAGATGCTGATGATCCACACACATGAAAAATGTAAACTAAAAAAAAACCCCTGCCATATTTAGAAATATTAAGAGATGAAAATATATTTAAATCAAAAGAAAACACATTTTTTAATGTCTCAGGAATCATATGCTTTAAACTTATATAAAGAATAATGTCAATGTGGTCTCTAATAAGCATCCCTTATATGTATGATGATGAAGCTTCAGTAAAGAAATACAGTCCTCTCCTGTGTATTGTTTATGGTGATAACATTCTCAATAAGGCCATGTCATTTGCTGTATTGATAGTAACCCTGGTGTCAGAGGAACTAAATTGTCATTACAGTTAAGTGTGCATTATTTCATCCCTTAGCAAGAACTAAATCATAATGAATCTGAAGCACCAACACCTTCAGTCCTGTGAAAGTGAGTCTGAAAGTTACACATTTCCCTAATTACGGTGATAAAATCTACAGTAGACAGTAATATCGACCTCTCTGAATTCTTAACACTTATTTGATTTGTTCAATCAGAACATATCTGTTGATAACCTCCTCTGTATGCAGCATAATGTGAGCTGCCAAAGTTGCAAGGGCAGTTAAGATTCAGTGCCTATCCTTTGTGAAAAATAAAATAAAATAGAGCACTCAGATATACTGATAATAGGACAAAGTGCTCAGTGACACATAAGATGCAAAAAAAAAAAAAGATATTTCTTAATTTTCTGAAAATCAAATCTAACCTAGCACCATCCCTCAGAGCCGGGTCCCCATTGTTTGTCCTCCTTCCTCTAATCTCCTCCAAAACTTCCAGGAGCCAAGCAAGCATTCAGTGGCCAGTGTTTTCATTCTCTAACTCACAAAGATGTTCTACAACTCTACTTGCTTGTGCCATCCTTTCTTCTCTATTGGGAATTATCCTATCATTGGCATTAGCTGCTCTCTCTTCCTACCCATGCAAAAGACCTAATATTTCTCTCTAGGTCACTTCCTTTAATGGTTGAGTTTAATGGTGTATATAGAAGTATTGAATGACTCATGGAGTCAGGCTCCAGACCCTTATACTAGAAAGCACATCTTTATTCTGAGGCAAAAAAAAAAAAAAGTCAATCCAAAGAAATATAGTATCAGTGTCCCCTTCCCCCTTTCCCCAAGGACAAAGCCCTTTCTCTTATAGGCAAGAGAAAATAAATAAGATGTTGATTTGGCACTTCCTGCTCTTTTAAATTCTCAATATCTCACCCTGTTACACCTATAACACAAGTGCTCAAAAAAGGTGCAGTTGAATTGCTATCTAAGTCCTTCAGCTATACCATGCTTTTGCACAATCCCATTTCCATGTTTGTACGTGACATTTTCTCTCCTGGAATGAAAACACGGAATTTTCAAGGCTGAGCCTTGAATTGATGTTACCGTTTCTATATATCAATTCCCCAACTTCTCTAGGCAAAAAACTTCTTACCCTACTTCACTACTACAGCATTTTAATATCCCTATTATAATATATTTGAGGTTATAGTATCATTGTCTGTTTACTTATCTGTCTCTTTCCTAGATTATTACCTTTTTGAGGATAGGCACTATTTTTAATTCAGTAGCATCCGGTCTCAGTTAAGATGACAATATCAGGATGGTAAAGAGGGGACAGAAGGCAAAAAAATAGCCCAAATCAAGGCTATAGGTGAGCCAAGATCTAAGAGGGCCAATCCCCAAGAATAATCATCCATGCATCCAAATCAGTGGGAAGAGGCCTCTCAACAGGAATCATTGGCAGTGGTGGAAATTGGCATCAAATTAATGGCAGTATTTAAATACAAGGGACTCTCACTGTTGATCTAGACAGTGGCCGGTGATACGTAGTGCGGGCGCTAATGAGGAGTGAAGGCAGTTAACACCCCAGCCAGGTAAACTAGAGACCAGATCAGGAGAGAGGCAGGAAAGACCTCAATCTTGGGGTTGAAACAGTTTTTCCTTTACCCTCCTTTATAGTAATAATCATTATCAGTAATAGCAATAGTTCACAGGAGTGATTATTACTGTTACTATCAATAGTAGTAGCAAAGAAAAATATTCCCGAAGTCCTCAGCATACTTCCTTTCATATGTTATTAGCCAGAACTGGCTAAATAAAATAATACACTCAAATATGCTGACAATAAGCACGAAATGCACAGTGACACACAAGATACAAAAATATTGTATTTCTTAATTTCCCTAAAACAAATCTAATCTGGCCTCCAAGACTGCATTTGCCACTGTTGGTCAAAGGGCACCATTGGCCAGGGTGGCTTCCTGCTCCCTTGCTCTCTGGTCTCAGAAAATGGCTGAGCGCCCTAAGTCTTCATGCACGTGCACGCTCCCAGGGTCATGTGATCATTCCTGCCCACTCAATGTCAATTGGACTTTCTAGATCACCTCAAATCTATAGTGATACACTGTCATACAAACAAAGCCAACAAGAAAGAAGTAGAAGCAGCTGTTGGGAAGGTCACCAACCGTATCTACAACAATCAGTTTGAAAGAGGTTCCCAAAAATATCAAGAAGGAATAAAGAGATGAGAAGACTGAAAGAAAAGTTATAAAAATTTTGAGACTAGAAATATCAACATAAGTTAGTATACAAATTTTATAGGGAAAGAATAAATAAATAGGGGACAAAACATTTTAGAAGAAATAATGACAAAATTCTAAGAATTAAAGAAAAGTATAAAAGGCAAGATTGAAAGAACGCATAATGGAAAACTTGATAAATTAGGAGAAACCTACATTAAGGCATATTACAGTGAAAACTAAGAACAGCAAGTAATAATTAAAAGTTCTTTAAGTTTCCAGAGGGAAAAATCCAATCACTTACAAAGGAATATAATCAGATTGACATTAAAAATTTCAAGGACCACATCATAGTGAAGAAAACAATGGAGTTACATTTTCAAAGTGTTGAAAGAAAAGCACATTAAACTAGAATTCTATATCCAACTAAATGTTTTATGTAACTTTGAGTGGGAAATAATATTGTCAGACACAGAAGGCTTCAAAAAGTTCATCACACAAAAACCCCTTTGACTTGTTCTCCAGCAAGTAAAGAAATATTAATACATCCAGGAAGATGCTGCAAACACAGGGGAATTAAAGGTGAATAAATATCTTAGAGAAATATTTTATTCTCTAAAAAAGCAATGACCATCGAAAGAAAAGATCTAAAAAAGAATAAAATGTCAATAACAATTAAGAATTAAAATTCTAAATCACATGAAGGGTTCAACTTATTGAAATAGAACTTAGAGGTATTTATAAACCTAAAAGACTGGTTAGAAATACTAACCTTTAGTGTTAATCTTAATGAAGAATAACCACTTTTTAAAGCAGAAGAAAATCTGCTATATTCAGTGGATATTAGGAAAATAGAAAAAAAAAGAAAAACCAACAAAAAAGACTCTTGATAAATTAAAAAAAACGGTACGCAATCCCAAGGTAACAGTAATGAAAAACAGAAGTAAATCCCAATATAACAGTATGTAAAAAATGGAAACAGTTGTGATCAGTGATCTGATGGATTTTTTAGAAGATCCAAGAATATTAAGCACCAAAACACATGATATATGAAAATAGAGGGATAGAAAAAATGGCTGCACATAAATACGAAACAAAAAAATCGGAATCAGATAAAATAATTTAAAGTAAAAATGATCATGAGGAAAAATATAGATATTATATTATGTGTAATATATAATCATCATGAATCTATATTCATATAACAACACAGCTGAAAATGTTATATAACAACTTCGACAAACTACAAGAAAAATGCATAAATCAACAGCTATAGTTGAAGATTATTAACTAGTAACTACTGATGAATCAAGAAGACTAAAAAAGGCAAGTACATTTCCTACACATTAAAGGATAATAAACTTTAACTAACAAACATTACATCAATAGACACTACACATTAGCTTCAGGCAAAATTAGAAAATTTAGAAAAATTAACTTTGTACAAGGCATAAAGAAGGTCTCAATAAATTCTTAAAGATCAATGTTATATAGACATATTTATCTATAAAGCAATAAAATTGCAAATCAACAGTGTAGAGATAGCTAAACAATTTATGTCTAGAAGGAAATATTTCTCAATAAACATTGGATTTAAGAAAGAAAATGTGAAAGGGAAATTATGAAAGTCTCAGAGCAGAAAGATAGTAGTAGCACTATATTCCAAACTTTGCTCACCCATATGATACAGACTAAAAGCTGTGTTGGAGTTTTAGTTGACTACAAACTCAATACCGACAAATATAGCTAAAAACAAACAACAAATAAGATTTAACATTAAGTACACTATCTAAAACAAAGGTGAGACTTTATCATGAATGTTTTATTCAGTACTATATATTATAATACAGGGGAAAGTATGAGTAAAAATAGGGAAAAAAGGGGCCTCAGGATGGAAAGATGCCTGCGCTCCACATCTTACTCAGACAGTTATAAGTTTAGGATAGGAAAATAAACACAAGCACACTGATTCTCAAATACAGTCAGCCCCCACCATCCATGGGTTCACATCCACAGATACCAACTGCAGATTGAAAATATTTTAAAAAACAATAACTACAACAATTAAAATAATACAAATTAAAAAACAATGCAGTATAACAACTATTTACATAGTATTTACATTGCACTAGATGTTGAAGTCAAAATAGAATTTGGAGACAAACCTCTAAATTTAATGTTTTCTTTGGGAAGAAAGCATTGCAATTCAATGCATACACTCAGACCAAGTGGTCTTCAGTATTTCTGAAGAACAAAGAGAAGGTTGGGGTTTTATAAAAAAGAGGAATGTTACCTGTGGTCCTGAGAGAAAGTTCATTGGTATTAGTAAAGCTCCGGGGAGCCGGCAAGCTCCAATTGGTGGGCGAAGGTGGTGGACAAAATTAGTCTTAGAGTTTCAGCAAGTTATTTCAGCAACTATAGATAAAACTGGTTTCAGGTTACAATAGGCAGTTTCCACCTCTGGGCTTGGAGAGAATAACATTTCTAGAGCAGTGTTGTGTACCCTGATTGCCTTTGCCCGCTGACCCCTCTGACTCTGATTTGATTGAATATGACAAGAATGACCCAATTCGTATGATCAACTTTCACATAGGTATTATAAGTAATCTAGAGATGATTTAAAGTATACAGGAGATTTTCATAGGCTATATGCGAATACTACGCCATTTCATATTAGGAACCTGGGCATCCATGGATTTTAGGATCCACAGGGCTCCTGGAACCAATTCCTTGCGATACGAAGGGACAACTGTGTATCACGAGTTGCCATCTCCATGGTGGTGGAGCAGGTAGATGTCCACGGTACTGGAAAGGGCAAAAGTGAGACTAACGTCAGGGAGTTCCAATGGGCAGAAATTAAAAGAGAAAAAAAAGGAATTCCTAAAATTAAGATTTGGCTAAAAACAACTGTTCAAAAATAGCTAGCAACTTATGACAAGGGACTCAAGCACAGGTGGGCATGTTACTTGTCCCTGATACAGTAGAAGGTACTCCTACAAAGAAGAACTCATTGTAACGCAGGCTATCTATGGTCCCTTGGTGCTCGAAATGTCTGAAATCCTCGATTTTCACAATAAACGTATCAACTCTTTAAAAAGGGAATAAATTCTTTGGTTTGTTTGTGATTGTGTATGCAGAAAAGTGATGATTTCTACTGTATTTAACATTTTCATGTTTCTGTTCAAATTTCTGTTGCCAAACATCCTTGTAATTTTGCCAACAATTTTATTTCTTAGTCCTGATTCACACCCCTATACTACAAATAGAATGCCAAGAACTTGTGTGTTTTTAAAGTTCTTTAACCAGCTTCTCTTACCTTTTCTTTTGACTAAAAACAACATTAGAAAATATTTCTGTCACAGTAGTTAAAGACCAAATCTGTTTCTATTACCAGCACTGGTTACTTATTAGAAAGCATATAAAAGATGAGGTTTTCCAGTTTGCAAACACAAGGCCATGTGTGTTCCAGTAAAATCTTCAGTACCATGAGTTTGAGCAGCAGGGGATGAAGTATCCCTCCCTGAAACATAGAAGACAAATTGCAGCATAATACATGTAGAATGGTCATGCAGAAGATAATATTTAATATTTTCATTTCTCTGTTACTTCATTGATCCATTTATGCTCTGTGTGAGTACTGATTAAGAGCATGAGCACTAGAGCCAGGCTGTGTGGGTTCAGATCCCACCTCTGCCACATGATATGTGTGGAACCTGAGGCAAGCCACTCCATATCCCAGCACCTCAGTCCTTTAGTTAGTAAAGCAAGAATGATAATGTTGCCTACTGTCTGGGTTGTTTAAGGATGAAAGGATGATAGAAATAGAAAGAGCAATCACGATGTGTCAGTAATTATAGATCACAATATAATTACAGATGTATCATGCCTAGAACAAAGACTGGCCTACACAATGCCTAAGCGTTGCCGTCGTTACTGTGTTCCAGGTCCTGGACAAGATGCTAGGGGTACAACAGTGGGCAAACGAAAGGTGGTTTCAGACCACACCGTCCTGTGTATTATAGGCCGAATTGTGAGGTTCTACTTAACAACACAGGGAAGCTGTTGAAGGATTTGATAGGAGACCGGCTACATGGTCAACTTTGCTTATTTTACAGCTTATTCTGGCTGCAGTGAGGAGAACGGACTGAGTGGTGAAGAAGGGAAGGTTGGGGAAGAGTGGCTACAGAAAGAAGGGAAAGATCATTAAATGCCAAAAACAGATACAAGGGAAGGCTGAAATTTTCAAATTTTCTATTCTGAAAATTTGTGTGGTATTTGTGTGTGTGCTGGGGAGGTGAGGTTGCAGTGTGCATGTGTGTGTATCGTGACTAAATTATTTGTGGAATCAACTCTGCCTTTGGAGTTGGAGTCAGTAACCCTGTGACCTTTACAAAGTTTCTAAATACCTCTAAGACTTCATTTCCTTTCTGTCAAATGTGGGCATGCAGCGTTTGTGAGGACTAAATAAGAAACTGAATGTGAGGGGACTTCTTAGTCACAAGCACATTATGAACATCCCAGTCACTGCAGTTAGTGGTGGCAGTGGAGGGGACCAAATCTCAATGTCTTCTGGGATGCTTATTTTACCAGCGAGAGGCATAGGAGGAAATGTGACATCACAAGGCAAGAACAAGTGGTGTGATTAATATTTGTGGTCACATATCAAGTGTTTCATCCAAGAATGTTCATCTAGAATGATGTTCCCAGTCTCTGACCAGCTGCTCCTCTTCCTCCAGCTCCCTCTCTCGGGACCCGATCCCTACAGTTCTGTTATTCCACTGAGACACTGAACTTAACAATTCTTTAAATTTTTACTCACCTACCTTCATACCCTAATATTCCTCTTTACCTAGCTTAAATTTCCTGTCAATCAATATGATCACCCCAACACATATACCTAATCCACCCCCCTCCCACTATTATGTTTTTCCTCCCTGGAAAAATTCCAAACCTAAATTCAACTGGCCGCATGCTTTGCTCTTGCCTCTTGAGCTAAGTACATGGAGAAAAGAAGAACACTCCTGGCTGGACTCACCTTATAGTCGTGACCACTAACTCAGTCGTACCATATTTCCATGGTCTATTCCCTCTCCCATTCTCCTAGATTAGTGTCTCCTGGTTTATCTTTTACTCTCCAAATTCCAACACTTCTTCCCTTATCCTTATTCTCAGCTTCCTTCCAATTTCATTGAGGAAATGGAAAAAAAAATCAGAAGATACTCTGTCCTAATTAAAGCCAGTCTCTTCATGTGTGTGCTGGATCCCAATCCCTCTGCTACTCCAAGACAGCACATGTTTCTCCTTTATTGTCCTATCTTTATCTTCCTCTATCATGATTTTTCATACTCTACTAGATCATTCTATCACCATACAGTCATTCTAAAATCTCTCAACTGCACATTATCCATCAGATTCTATATCATTTCTCCATTCCCCTCAATGAGGATATTGTTCTGGGAATTTTCCTCTCTCTCTCTCTTTCTCTCTCTCTCTCTCTCTTTCACACAAGCACACACACACATCAATTTTTCCCATCAGTTTAAAAACATCTTATTATTTCTTCCACTGCTAAAAGAAAAATCCTATAATCCCACAACACTTCCAGCTGCTGCTTTATTTTATCCTTTCCCCTGGAAGAAAACTTCTAGGAATTATATTTACTATAATGTCTCTAATTTCTCTCTTCCCACTTTCCTTAGAATCGTTAGACTTCTGCCTCTACTATTTCAACTTAAGTGTTCTTATCTGAATAGAAGATTTGGTGACAATAGCCCCATGTGCCTCCCCCCCAAAATACACATAGACATCATTTAAAATGTATGGTAGGTGTTTGGCATTCTTTTTCTGATAAAAATTTCACCAATGAGCTCCATTTTGCTAAATCCAATAGTCAGCATTTTATAACTTTATATTTAGCAATTTTGACAACTTGGAAAGTTTTAACTCAGTCCTGGCTTGGGCTCTTTTCTCTTAAGGTCACTTTGGCATAGTGACCATCTGTGTGAAACAACAACCTCCTTCCAACACACACACACACACACACACACACACACACACACACAGGCACATCCTGCAATCCGTGCAAGTATGCATACACAGACTCATAAGGGGGATCCTATCTCCCTTACCCTGATGACTTTTTGTGTAGCATGCGTCACTATTTAGTAGACTGTATATTTACTTGTTTGTTTATATTCTTTCTGCCACCATTCAAATATAAGTTCCACAAAGACGGGGACTTTGTTTTATGCACCACTAAATCCTCAGCATCTACAACAGTGTTCAACATATAGTAGGTATCCACCAAGCTTTGTTTGAATGAGTGAATAAATAAATTAAATCAATATTTAAATTTAGCAAATTTCCCAGAAGATAAAAATAGTTGTTTAATTAGCAGTGACAAATCAAACATGCTAACAAACTATGAAATGAATATTCCATACATGTGTTTATTCATTTGCAGTATTTGTAACTTACCTGTTCTCAAAAATGATTTGAGGCAGCTATGTACATATTATAGTATTGCATTCATAACCTGAGTGCAGAATATTCTGTCTGTCTCTTATGAAGGAAATAAATGCTGTCCAATTTCTTTCATAAAATATAAGAGTAGCCCTCCAAAAAAGACAGGGAGGAACAGATTAAAAAGTCTTTTTTCAAACAATAACTTTCCAGTAATTTGTTTTATTTTTACACAGTTAAAAAATGATACAAGTGGTTAATGCTAAGATAAGAGGAAATTTGAGTTAATAGAAACCAACAAAATTCTTGATTTCAAGAGTGAAAATGTCAAATGAGCCTGCACACTCTTTCTCTCTCTCTCTCTCTCTCTCTCTCTCTCTCTCTCTCTCTCTCTCTCTCTCTCTGACACACACACACACACACAAATAGAGCCATCTTTTAATTTCTGGTAAGAAAGTAATTTTCATGATGAGATTGGCTAGCATCTGGAACAAGTTTTCCACAAAAGTGGAGAAAGCTTTGAGGCCATTAAAATAAAACCACACAAAACTGGAAAATGTGCTGTAGTATAAAGAAAAATGCTGCCCAGATCCCTGGAGGCTGCAGCTGAGGGCTGAATAGGCCTTTTCAATCTCCAGCCATTAGGATTCTAGGTAACTACTCTGAGAATATATGAAAGGAGGGGTTTTTCTATCCATGTTGAGCTCCTATTAGCCCCTTGAGGAAACGGTGGTTTCACAGAAAGTGTGAGTTCTCTAAGTGTTACTGAAATGACCTTGTTTAATTTCCTCATAAAAAGGCAATCCAATAATAGCTACATCTTCTAATATTAACAAAGCTGCAAAGTCACACAAGTTAGAATGATTTTCCTGTGCTTGGACAGCAAAATCCTTCAATGCCCTTGTCTTCCTTTTCCCAATGTGCCGCCCCCTTTACAGTCTATATTTGCTCTTTAATATTTGATTTCACATGTTCCAGTCACCCTTGTACAGCTGCAGGGTGCAGTTGAAAGATTCAGAAGGGAGCGAGGCTATGGCTGCCACCCCACCACGAGCGAATCCGGTGAACTGTAAATCTCCCCTGCATTTAATTACTCAGCTAGACTGCGATGATGAGGTCTCCAGAGTGTTGTACTATCATGAGTGATGGAGTCCGCCTGCAGTAATAAGCTTTTCTACAGCTAAGCCAAAGGTTAAAAGTATACACAGAACTTCAAGGCAAGCATTGTTTTCAAATAGCTGCAAAACCAAAAGAACAACAGAGCCTCCTTTTGAATGAATGCCTCCGTTTCAAAACCTTCCACTGAAGGGGAGTTCCGTGGAAAGAAGCGCGTTCCCTCAGGCAGACGTCCAGCCCATCGGGTCAGGAGCGGCGGGAAGCCTGCCTTCCCCTGCCGACCGCACGGCGGCCCCGGCTCGCGTTCGGTTCGTGCAGGGAAAAGTGAAGATGATTGGACTTGCGAGATGAATCAGCAATTCCCAATTAGAGCAGCAAAGTGAGGCTGTTTTCTTTCTGAATCACTGTGGCAGGCAAATGGAAAAGTGACGCACAGACTTTGTTCTCCATCAGGGATGGGAGGGGAATTTACGCTGGAAGCCAAATTTCCAAAGTAAGGCATGACGGGCCTGCCAGCAAAACTGTTCACACCCCCACGGAGACCACAAAACCCTGCAGCTGTGATTTCAGAAACACACATGCGTATAAATCAAGTAATTGCACACCTAACTATCCACTTGAGCCTGTGTGCCTGGTTGGTTTTTTTCTTGTTTTTGTTTTTGTTTTTGTTTTATTTTTTTGCAGGTGTCCAAGGTACTTGGGCTACTTGGTTTTGAAGACAAAGTTTAGATTAATTGACAGGATATTATCAAATTCAAGCTTACTTATATGGACAAATCTCAAAATACGCGGATGGCATAAAGAATCAAGTAGCGCATATGAATTCTCCACATGTGTGTTGTGCCAGGTCTTTGCAGCTGACTGGGAATTCTAAACAGAAAAGGACAAAATTAAAATGTCAGTTTACTCCTAATTCAAGAATAGGTTTTTCCAGAGCGTCAATGAAACATCAATTTGAAACAGTATTGCTATTTACAGAGAAAGAGAGAGGGCGAGAATGGGCAAGTATTATTTCATTTTATATAATGACGTTTTAAAAAGGAATAAGGTGGTGTTTGGGGTCTATTGGCCAAAGGAGTAAGCAGGTCCATGTTCTCACGTTCCAGCTGGCAAGAGCGCCAGCAGACGACCATGGGGCAGACTGCCATCCGCCCAGGGAAGCACTGCCCACTCTGCCACATGGAATCAGCCTGCAGGCCACGCCTGTGCTCTCATCCTTCCAGGACGGAGTCAAGTTTGTGGGAATTACTACCAGGCCTCTAAAAAAGCTTTGCAGATTTTAGTAAAGTAAGATTAACGTGAACCCACTTTTTCCAAGTATTTTTCTGTATTTCGACACCCACATTTCTACAACTTTCACTTTGAGAGAAAGAAAACATGGCATGAATTTCACAAAGATATTAAACTGCCCACCTCTCATTTACCCCTCCAGAAGTTTATAGATTTGGGGTTTTCTTAAAAAATACACACACATCATAAACCAGTAAATTCCTCAAGGAATGATTCCAGAACTCACTAGCAAATAATAAGATGCTACAAGCAATGTCTCCCATTTCACTTATTTGATCTCTAGAGCACCTACTGCTAATACTGCCACACAACAGGGAATTGATTGATGAAGGTTCGAAATGGACTACGAAAAATTCTACCTCAGCATTCTTTGCATCTGGTTCATATGTTACTATTGAAAATAAAGAAATGAAATCAGAGGTCCTTTGTATGTAAAAAGCAAGGTATATGGTAACTATAGGTAAAATCAATGTTATGATAAAATGTCCTGTAGGATGACTTTTCTTAAGTCAAACTCAGAGGCCAACCAAAGCAAGGAAAAGAGAACCATATGCACATTTCCCCTAAAATGTGTATAAAGCCCCATTGGTCCATTTTGGGAAATTTTCCAGGAAGTCTTGCTTTCACAAAGTGATTATTATAGAAACTCATTATAACTGCATGTAACACAAGCCAAAAATAACATTTCAAAATGACAGTAACAAAACTTAACCCTTATTTCTAATGATTTACAGATTTTCTTTAATTAAAAACTTTAATTAAAATCCTAGTTTTGAGACTTTTAGAACTAACATGCTGCTTTTGCTTTGCTATCAAAGAACTTGAAAACATATAAGGTGTTTATGACCTATTAAAGAACCATTAGGCCATAAAAATAATCTGCCTGTAAAAATGGTTGAGGGAAGGTGAAATGTACAAACTATAATCTGATCACTGTATGAAGGCCTGGTAGAAAACTAGTTATATCTTTTCCACTGAACAAACATATTAAATTTCAGATGGATTAATAGATTAAAAAATAAACTTGACTCTAATATGAAGAAAAGAGGAAAAGTAATATCAAAAAAAGAATACCAAACACCTATCATACATTTTAAATTATGTCTATGTGTATTGTGTGGCATATGGGATTGTGTCCCATATGGCATATGGGAGGCATATGGGATTATTATCACCAAACCCTTTATTCAGATTCTGCTACTTTCTTACAGATCTCTTCGTATATCATAAGTTTGGTTCTTAAAAAATCTAACAAAATATTTAGCATTTTGTACACCATAAAACAGGGATTCCCCAACCTATGGTGAGTTGTATAATTATTTCATTATATTTTACAATGTAATAATAATAGAAATAAAGTGCATAATAAATGTAATGCGCTTGAATCATCCTGAAACCATCCCCACCCCCCGCCCCAGTTGGTGGAAAAATTGTCTTCCATGAAAATGGTCCCTGGTGCTAAAAAGGTTGGGGACTGCTGCCATAAAATATCATTTCTCATATTGTAGCTTTCAAGCTGCAATATGAGAATGTAGCTTTCAAGCAGTCCGTGGGGGACAGTTTGGGGACAAGATAGTCGTAGATTGAGAATAAGGAGAAAGGACACGGGAGGGAGAGGTCTGCCTTGGCACCAGACTGACTACCAGTTCTAACCACCTGTGTGCTATTAGGAAAGATTCTTACCTTCTCTGCTTCTACGGTTTTCATCTTTAGAGTGAAGCATATTATTAACTGATTAAATGTAAGAATTAAAGGAAAAAATGTACCAAAGAACTCTGTCTGCCTGGCACAAAGAAAGCACTTGATACATTTCATCTATTTTTATTATACTATTTCTTGGGTCCATAAACAACTCTGACCCTGGGTAATTCCCTTAACCTCTCCGGCCTGTTTCTCTTTTTGCAATAAGGAGAGTGGACTGCAGTCTTTCTGGTCCTAATCATCTCTGACTGTGTGAAATCCTAAGCCCTAAATTGGATCAGACCTTGAAGTTCTTGATGACCCACTGCTAGACCAAACTCCTAGACCCCCTACAAGCCCAGATGGACTTCTGGACACCTTCTTTGCATGAGTGGTAAAACAGACTCAATCCTGGGAATGCCTGTAGCTTGAGTAACTCACTGCTCCAACACAAAACATCTCCAGAAGTAATAATTCTCACCTTTGGGGTACAAACATTGGTGCATTGTAAAAACATGAGAAATATCACCATTTTTTGGCAACAGTTGTTGAATAACAATAATAATTATAGTTAATTATTAATAACTACTGATATAGTTATCATATAATAGTATAGTAAATTAGTTTAATATGAATTATATATTATAAATTTACCTAACTTGAAACTGATTTGCTTTTATAAAAATATTTTTGAACAGAATCAAGGTTACCCCTTTAATAATACCACTTTATTTAATTTGTATTCCCCAAGCCTTATAAGAATCTTAAAAAGATTCATGAATATTTCACTCATGTTTGTGTATGTATTCAATGTTTTGTGCCTGAAAAACAGGCAAAAACTTGTTCCCAAAAGGAAATTTATGACATTATTTTAATTCTTTTAAAGCGTAAATGGATCAATAAGTAGACCTAATAGAATATTGATACAGTCTGTACAGTATGACTGAAAGTTAACTGAAAATGCTTGTCTGCAAAATTGGGTTTATAGAGATAAAATAACAGCGACACATTTTAAATTCCCTCAAATGTCTCTGCATTCCATCCATGTCCACTAAAATATTCTATTAACATATTTTATCAATCTTATATTTCAAAATATTTCTTTAAAAGTTGTGGTTTCTTTTTCTTAAAAATATAGTATTCAAACCCTAATACTCTCAAGATATTTTTCTTGCAAATAATTCACAAGAGTATCTTAATTCTCCTTACAGATACGTAAAATTATTACTTACCAGAAAACAGTACCTGGGGAAAATGAAAGAACTTATGAATGTCCTACACAGGGAGATAAATTCAGAAATAAGCTTTCTAAACCTATCATCATTTCTCTGCTTCACTCATATTATTCTCTTTCTAGCAGAAGCTAGTTCTCCAAGTGAGTCCTGGGAACAGCCTTCAGGAATACACTGGAACTTGTTAGAAATGCCAATTCTTGTGGGGCCCTGTAATTTGTGTTTTTAACGAGCCCTCCAAATGATTTGGACACATGCTAAAGTTCGAAACCACTAATCTAAACCACATATTAAATAACACTATTTTAAAATGTTAAACAAGGGAGGAAAAAATAATTGTTTTGTACGCTAACCATTTTGTCTATATTGTATAGGGGAGAAAAAGTCATCTCTTTTTCTCTCTTATCCCAAAGGTCACAGCTGACACCCCTGTAATAAAAGACAGATTAACAACAGGAAAGCCTAACAAATTTACTTTACTAAAGTCTTATGTGATGCAGGAGCCTTCAGAAATGAAGACCCAAAGAGCCAGGGGAAGACTGTATTTTTATGCTAAGTCTGGTGAAAGAAGTGGATAGTTGCAGAGAAACATGCTTTGACAAAACGGGGTAAAATCTAATCTAAAATCTAATGTTCGTGAACTAGGAGGAACTCAGCAACGCGTGTTTGTTCAGATTCTTTTCTGTGTCCATGTATAACATTTCTTCCCCTCAGGTATGGAGCAGGACATCTGTCACATGAGGCTCTCTCAGGGAAAAAGGGATAAGGCCAGAGAGTGACCTCTCTAGGCTTTATGGCTTACTTTGGGGGAGAGGAATTCTTCTTTCTATGAACAAAGAGGAGCAGAAGAAGGTCAGAGAGAGACCTTCTGGCTTCTGAGGCCCTCCCTCCTTCCTTCTTCCTGTTTCACAAATACTCAGCATGCCAAGGTGCTATACTTCGGGGTATCATGTTCTTAGTGCCAACAATTGTAAGATGTTATTATTCCACTTAAGTGTTCCTCATAATAACAGCACCATACTCAAATATCACACCTGAGTTTGACAATCTCTTCTGCGTTGTATAGAAAATGTAATATGCATAGCCAATGTCCTCATGGCTGGTTCTCAGGGTGTTATTATGTGCTGGGTGTTATTTTCAACTGGTCTTTAGAAAGACACCCTCTCCAGCTGCTATAGTTGAGACGTTTGACCCTTCCAAACCTCACGTTGAAATTCAATCCTCAGTGTTGGAGATGGGGCCTAATGGGATGTGTTTGGGTCCTGGGATGTGTTTGAGTCTAATAAATAGTTAATGCCCTCCCCAAGTCGGGGGGAGTGAGTGAGTTCTCACTCTATTAGTGCCCTTGAGTGATGGTTGCTAAAAAAAAAAAGCCTGGCACCACCCCAGTTCTCTCTCTTTTGCTTCTTCTCTTGCCGTGTGATCTCTGCACACACTGGCTCCCCTTCACCTTCCACCATGAGTGGAAGCAGCCTGAGGTCCTCATCAGACACCAAGCAGATGCCAGCACCATCCTTCTTGCACAGCCTGCAGAACCTTGAGCTAAATAAACCTCTTTTCTTTATAAATGACCCAGCCTCAGGTACTCCTTAATAGCAACACAAAATGGACTAGGACACCAACAATCTTTTGCTCCAGAAATCCAAACCATCCATATCATCCCCTCTCCCCATTTCCTTTTGGTTTCAGGAAAGTTTCCTAAACTACTCAGATAGGTTTCAGAATGTGTATGAATCAGGATAATCAATAAAGGTATCAATACCATTATGATTTTTTGGATGTGTTTCAGTGCAAGAAAGGGATTCACTGAGTGATCTTTTTAATCATCCATGTGACCACTAAACACTGCCAATATAGATAATTCCTTCCACATTTATTAAGCAACTACTTTGCTCAAAACTTCTGTTAAGTATTTAACAGAAGTGAGGAAGAGAAGAAAGAAGGAAATACTAACATGAATAAAAAGTCTCTTTCCTCATAGATCTTAAGTTCTAGTTTAAGAGTAAACTGAATAAATACATTGTGGCATATTTGCATGGAACACTAAGGCAACGGACTAAGTTAACTTCACTTGCATGCAACAACATGCATGAATCTTATGCACACAAGCTGGGTAAGAGAAGCTAGAGACAAAAGAGCACACACTATATAATTCTGTTAATGTAAAGCTTAAGAGCAAAATGATGCTAATGATTTCAGAGATCAAAATAGGCAGTTCCACTTCAGGGGACGGGGGTGGACTCTGTCAGGTGGGTACTAAGGGGCCACAGAAGGGCTTTTGTTAATTCCCTGTTTCTTGCTCATATTACATGTTAAGTGTTCACTTTGTGAAAAGACACTGAGGGGGTACATTCATGATTTTGTACTTTACCTATTTTTTACATAAATTAAAAGTCATGTTTCAAAACACTCTAACAAGGTCAAAAATGTGT
Organism: Lepilemur septentrionalis; assembly: GCA_963573855.1. Taxonomy (NCBI): domain Eukaryota; kingdom Metazoa; phylum Chordata; class Mammalia; order Primates; family Lepilemuridae; genus Lepilemur; species Lepilemur septentrionalis. Next base: position 40,043 of record CAUYMX010029909.1, read on the forward strand.
TTGTAATTCAAATCACATAAGGGCTAATGCCTCTAATATAAAAAGAACTACAAAATATTGTGGAAATAAAGACCGCCCAAATAATAACAAGCAAAGACTACTTACTCAGAGCTTACCATATAGCAAGGCAGTAGCCACCATCATTTGCATTTGGCAGAGCCTCAAAGGCAGGCAGAGGAAGGGGAAAGATTTACAGGAAAAACAGGAAGGCCTTCAGGTATGCGCCCATCAGAGGCCGTGGGCGTGGGGAAGCCATGAGCTGACTAGGAGCAGGGAGGGCATCCTACCTGATTGGGTAGGGGGCGTATTTAGCTTTCTTCAGTTGGTCTTCAGTTGGATGAAGGGATGCAAATTAGGGAAGCTGTCAGTTATTAATCAAGCCTTACACATTTGGGGGCAATTGTTTCAGGGATTATTATTTGGCTTCCTCTACTAGGTGCTGCAAAGAGTAATTTGATTTCCTGTATTGGTTACTATAGATAGTAGGTTGGCTTCCTGGGCTGGTTGCTGCAGGTTGTGGGTCAGAATTTTGCTATTGTAGATAATCTGACCATTTTCCATTTATATATCCAGTCTCTCAATATCAGTGCAAAAAAGATCAACAATCCAATTTTAAAAGGCAAACATCAAACAAAAAAGTGAGCACAGTTAACATAAAATATAAATGACTTTTTAAAATGAGCAATCTTATTTATTATAAAGATACGTATTATCACTGTCATCTCTCAAGTTTGAATAACAGCCTGGGAGAAGATCAAAAAGTTTAATAGCAAACTTTGGGGAGAGGGTTTGAGGAGACAGATGCTCTCATTCATTGATAGTAAGAATTACAATAACCTCTACAGAAGATAGTCTAAGTAATATCTATCAAAATTACACCTGCATAGCCCCTTTAAGCCAGAAAATCTACTTATAGGAATTTATTTTACAGAAACTCTTGTACAAAATGACACAAATAAAGTTATTAATTGGAGCTCTTTCTATCAAGCAAGATATTGGGAATGATTTAAATGTCTATCTGCAGTAATATTGATTAAATATGGTAAATTATAGTACAGCCATACAGTAGAACACTATATAACTGTAAGAAACAGTAAGAAGGCTGTTTATCTTCTAATATGAAATAGACTCTGAGACACTTCATTAAATGAGAAACACAAGAATATACAAAATAGCAGGAGAGTAAAGAGTGTATACACACACACATTGCTTGTATGTGCATAAAATACACACAAGGTATTTGCATAATTACACAAAATCTTACATGTAAAGTCAGGCACCACATGGCAATGTTTTGGCCAACAAAAAACCACACATACAACAGTAGTCCCATAAGATTATACCGTATTTTTACTGTACCCTTTTCTATGGTTAGATGTGTTTGGATACAGGAATACATACTATTGCGCTATAACTGCCCACAGCATTCAGTACAGTAACATACCATAAAGGTTCGCAGCCTAAGACCAATAGGCTCTATCTAGCCTAGGTGTGTATTAGGCTGTAGCATCTAGATTTGTGTGAGTACACTCAATGATGTCTGCATAAAATTGCCTAATGATGCATTTCTCAGAATGTATCCTCCTCGTTAAGTGATCCATGACTGTACATGAGAAATTAATAACATGAGATATCTGTATCATTAAAATTAAAGAAATACAAGCATTCATATGTTTCTGGTGTATGTGTGAGAGGTTTAAAATTTTTTGTAAATTTATTCTGGAAATCTATACTTAAGCACACATAAATCCTTTGACCTATGCATCTCGATTTAAAAAACTTGCACTACAAAAATGAAAGTGTCAGTATCTAAAATTATCTGTTAAACTTATTTATGGAAACATGGCTCATAGAGGCAAAATTCTTCCAAAGCAAAAGTTGTGAGCATTCTGAAAATCCAACAGTAGAGAAATGGTGAAATCAGCTACGGTATAGTCACACTATGGAATACGATTCAGATTTCAGAAAGGAGGGATAAGTCCCAGTAATACTGTTAAGTAAAAAACAATAAGTTTGCAGAGCAATATGTCTAGTGTGTTCTCATCTTTTAAATGAAATATCTCTATGTAACACAAGCTACTTCAACAGAAAAATCTTGATAGCTCAGTAGTTTACACAGTAAAGGTTTATTTCTTTCTCACACAAAGTCCACATGAGTCAGGGGCCCTTTCTATCTGCAGTTATGACACCTAAAACCACTAAGGTTGCCACAGCAAAGCTTCTACCCCAAAGTGACACACATCACTCCCACTCCCATGTCGCGCCTCCCTCGCCAGCAAGGAAGACACGGCACAGGAGTTCTTCTGACAGTGCTTTATTGGGGTTCCCACTAATCTTACACGCTGCGGAAGACACAGAGTGAGGAAGAACACTCCCTTATATACTCTCAGCAAAAACAGGAAATGTGCCACGTCATGGGTAGGCTATAGCGCTTGCGCAGGGCTTGTTTACCATCAGTCTGGCTGGGTGTGGTACCGGACACAGGCGCCATCTTGCCTTGCGCCCTCCACACTCCCATTTCATTGACCAGCATTCATCACATGAACTCAGTGTATCTGCAGGGAAGCAGGGCTGGGAAAAGCAGATGATGCTTGGTAAGTAACAACTATCTCTTCCACAGTACATATTTGTATAGCTTAGTATGAGCACATCAAATTGTTAGTATTGCTGCTCTTGAGGAGAGGTAATAAAGAAGTAGGAATATAAACATTCAAACTTTTCTATATAATATTTGACTTGTAACAGTGGGTATGTACCAGTTTTATCAATGAAATGAAATTATATTAATGTCAGGGATATTTGCATATACAACCACTTTGACCCATACACACATAAATCATACCTCTACAGACAAAGCCTACTATATGATTGGCTGAGAGGGAAGTGTGGGTTCGCTATAAGAGAAAGAAAATGAAAGTCAGTCAGTGGTTTCAGGTTCCTGAGATGATAAGAGGGGATGGGGCACAATATACAAACTGAAGAACTGGGCTTAATAAAGAAAGCTTCTATTGTAAATTAGAGGAAACAGGTATAAAAAGAATAAATATAAAGGTGAGCTTGCGTCTTTGATATCCAGAACATGAGAAAGCATGCCTCTCATTACTGTTATTTTCTCTGTAAAAGAGGAGCCAAGGTTTTCTGTTGAGTAAGTGAAATGGTTTTGAGGTGGACTAGATTAGATAAAGTTTGAAATAATGGTTGCAGAGGATGGAAAAATGAATTGACCAGAGAAACCTATCAGTGCTGCCAGTCTTAGACACGAATGCATCTTTTCAGTTTTCATCACCTACCTTCTTCTATCAAATTTGCCACTCGTCTCCAAGACCACTATTCCACCACTACCGTCGCCATTGCTGAGCTCTCGGAGCTGGCTGTAGTCCAAGTGAAAACCACAGGTCAACTCCATGGCTTCTATATATCACACACTGAACTGGTTAATGCTGTTTCCACTTCCTATTCTGGATTTGGTGAAATGATATGCTTCAGGGATAGGATTCAGCTTTCAGAGCATCAACCAAGGAGCCAGGAGGTACATCCACAAAGTTCAAGATAGTTATCACCCGTGGAGAGAAACTCAGCCAGTGGGAAGTAAGAAATAGTATGGGACTAGACAAATGAATCCCTTTCTTTCTTCCTTCCACCTACTACTTTAAAGGAGATCTTTATCTTCCACACAAGGTACAGTTCTTATCTGCAGCACATGTCAGGCAAACATGCTTACTGAGAGTCCTAATATGTCTCTCCAAAGCTCGTCATGAAGCGGTAACCAACGCGATGACACAGCACATCTTATTGTACTCTGTGCACTGCCCTTGCTTTGCTTCTCCTTTTCCTCACCCTTTCCACCTTGGCTGGGATAGTGCAAACAAAATAATCTGCATCTTTACCTTTCCTTAGGTTCAGCTTTTTTTTTTTGCACATATGAATTATTCACTTTTATTTCACAATAATAACCGCAATAAGCAATGACTTGCATTAGTAGCTGTAAAATAAAGTTGAAAATATGAATAAAATTCTTCACCAGAGGAAAAAAGACTGTAAGAAGGCAAAGCAACCTTGTAAATACAAAAAGTTATTTTGAAACTTCATTTGAATAGAAGATGAAACAGTGCTAAATCAATACATTTGAAGAAAATTTAGTATTTGGATGACCATAGGTCAGTTTCTGAGTAAAAGTGTGTCTCTTATTCTTGATCTATGACACCTCTGCTTTGCCTCCTAATCCAATGCGGGTCCTTTGATTAGATGACTCCTTAGATCCTATAGAATTCTCTACCTTCCATCGTCATGTAAATCTTCTCTTATATTTTTCAGAAATTTCCTTTGTCTCTGAATAGGATGATTCCTTGAGAATAACTTCTCTATTACTTTAATTTTTAATACTGCCTCTGCAATCTTTCATTCACTGCCTCTGCTATTGTCTTAAAAAAAAACAGCAATCACGCTTTATTGAATGCCTGCTACATGATAGGCACATACTAAGTCCTCTTTATGTATGCGTGTGTGTGTGCGCGCGCGTGTGCAATCTCTAGTCCTAAGTACAACTACACAAGATTGCTCTTGTTATATTAATTATACAATTGAGAAAATCAAAGGTTAGAAGCTAAGTAACATGGCTGGGGGAACTATTTTCTTCATTGTTGTTTTCGTTTTTTCATTTTTTCTTTTTCTTTTTCTTTTCTTTTCTTCTTTCTTTTTTTTTTTTGAGATGGGGTCTCGCTCTGTTGCCCTGGCTGGAGGGCAGTTGCATGATCATAGCTCACTGAAGCCTTGAACTCCTGGGCTTAAGCAATACTCCCACCACAGCCTCCTGACTAGCTGGGATTACCATCATTCACCACCATGCCCAACTTCTAGTTTTTGTAGAGATAGACAGGATCTCTCCATGTTGCCTAGGCCGATCTTGAACTCCTGG
>CAUYMX010029910.1:0-11650 GCA_963573855.1 Lepilemur septentrionalis
TCCTACTATAAACTGCATGTGCGAGGGATCTAGGTTGTGCGCTCCTTGTGAGAATCTAATGCCTGATGATCTGAGGTGGAGCTGAGGCAGTGATGCTAGCACTGGGGAGCAGCTGCAAATACAGATTATCACTAGCAGAGAGGTTTGACTGCACAATAAATGTAATGAGCTTGAATCATCCCGAAACCATTACCCTCTGATCCCCCCATCCGTTTTCCATAAAACTTGTCCCTGATGCCAAAAAGCTTTGGGACTGCTGATTTAAAGTAATGACTGTCTGCATGATCCTAACTTGTATAGTAATCACTTCCTAGTAATTTTTTATAGTTCTGTTACTCAAATGTACATCTTTAGACACTATAGTTTAGTGTTATCCCTTTAAATGTTTTTGTTATGTCTTCCAAGTCTTTTTTCTTTTGGAGACAGGGTCTTGCTCTGTCACCCAGGCTAGAGTATAGAGGTGCCATCATAGCTCACTGCAGCCTCAAACTCCTAGGCTTGAGCGATCCACTTGCTTCAGCCTTCTGAGTAGAAAAATGGAACTACAGGCATGTACCATTGTGCCTAGCTAATTTTTCTATTTTTAGTAGAGACTGGGTCTCACTCTTGCTCAAACTGGTTTTGAACTCCTGAGTTCAAGCAATCCTCCTGCCGTGGCCTCCCAGAGTGGTAGGATTATAGGTGTGAGCCACCACATCCGAACTAATTTTTAAATTTTTTTGTAGAAACGGTGTCTCACTATATTGCTCAGGCTGGTCTCGAACTCCTGGCCTCAAGTAAGCCTGCCACCTTCGCCTCCCAAAGTGCTGGGATTATAGGCATTTAATTACACCGGCCTTTTTTCCCCTTAAACTATGGGTTTACCCTCTATCTTAGCTTACCAGGGCTGCCATAACAAAGGACCACAGATTGGGTGGTTTAAACAACAGAAATTTATTTTCTCACAGTTCTGGTATTGGCAGAATTGGTTTCTCCTGAGGCCACTCTCCTCGGTGTGCAGGTGGCTACCTGCATGGCGAGATGCCATGCCCTCACGTGCATCCCTGGTGTCTCTCTCTGTATGTCCCAATCTCACCAGTCAGACTGGATGAGGGCCTCATTTTAACTTCATTATTCCTTCCAAGGGCCTGTGTCCAAATATAGTCACATTCTGAGGTATTGAGGTTGAGGACTTTAAGACATGAACTTCTTCAGCCCATAACATCCTCCATCCCTTTCTTTTTATTTTTATTCATTTATTTATTTTTATTTATTTATTTTTTTGAGATAGAGTCTCACTCTGTTGCCTGGGCTAGAGTGAGTGCCATGGCATCAGCCTAGCTCACAGCAACCTCAAACTCCTGGGCTCAAGCAATCCTTCTGCCTCAGCCTCCCAAGTGGCTGGGACTACAGGCATGTGCCACCATGCCCGGCTAATTTTTTCTATATATTTTTAGTTGGCCAATTAATTTCTTCCTATTTTTAGTAGACGGGGTCTCGCTCTTGCTCAGGCTGGTTTTGAACTCCTGACCTTGAGCGATCCGCCCACGTTGGGCCTCCCAGAGTGCTAGGATTACAGGTGTGAGCCACCGCGCCCGGCCTAAGCTGCTATTCTTACTATTATTTAGTGAGTGAAGAGGGCCCACCCAGCTGCCTTACTCTCCTAACCTCCCATGTGAGCGTGAAACGGTCGTCAAAGCCAGCTTTCCCTCTTGTCCCAGTGCTGTGCCCTCTGACATCTCTCTGTCACCTCTTAACCTGCCCGCTCCCTGGCTCTGCTCAGCCTGTGCACTGGCCCACCTGAGGAGCTTCCTGGGGCCACCGGCAGCCCCCAGACCCTCACGGGTGAAGTGTAAATTTGCTTTCCTTCACTGGCCCGCAGAAGCCTGCTCAGTGCATTCTAGGTCTCTTGCCAGATGGCTGGGTGGCCCCGTGGGCTCAGACCCATAGATGGCCACCCCTGCCTGTGTTGACAGTGCTGGGCCCAGTGGGGTTTGTCTCGGTCACCTCTATCAGGGTCCTGGGAAATACCCTGACCCAGGCCTTAAAGCTCCAAGTGGTCTCTCTACCCTCAAGGCCAAGTCCTGGTTTGTCCCCCTGGCAGTCAAAGCTGTCCTGAGCGGACTTTCTCCCCCGCTAGGCAGCACACCCCATTCTCCTTTGCCAAGGCCTGCCGCTTTCCCAAAGTCATCCTTGATGGTCTCAGCTGATGCTGGTGGTGACCATTCCTCCCAGCCTGCTATTTCCCCTCATGTGCCATGGGAACCAGGAGTTCCCAACTCAGGGCCTGAAGGACTGGAGCCAGGGGAGTGATGGAGGAGGTGACCCCCATTTACAGCCTGTGAGGCCCCCGCTGCCACCCTAGGCCCCAGCCAGGCACTGTTCACAGGGAACCTGGAGATGACAGGGCCTGTTTCCAGCTCGCAAAGCGTCCTGGCAGGTCTCTGCAGGTGGCCCCAGGACAGGGTCGTGGAGCATGGAGGTGAGTGAGCCACCAGCAGTGTCAGGAGGACGCAGCTGTGTGCACAGGCGAGCGGGCACATTTGGAAGGTGGACTGGCCTAAGCAAGAGGCCAGCTGGAGTCTCAAAAGGCTGTGGTCCTAGCTGGAGGGCTTGGGTTTTAGCTCAAGGGTGGCTGTTTGTTGATGTCCTGAGGCTTTCTGGACCATGGGGGAGGGGTGTGGAGGCAAGGAAATCAGTGAGCAGTGTGATGGGGTAACCGAAGCTCAGGTGAGTGGCACATCTAGGTCGCTTTAGTATCCAGCAGCTGCCTAGAAATACATGGAAAGAGCAGGTCTGCGGGTTCCAGACATGGGGCAGCTTAGGGCAGGGTCGCCTGCCCTTGGCCTCAGTTTGGTCTGCTGAGTCTGGGCCTTCCTTACCCTTCACCTGTGCAGCTCACTCCGGGAGGCAAGGCTGCGCAGGCCGGTGTGGCAGTGGGCGACTGGGTGCTGAGCATCGACGGTGAGAACGCGGGGGGCCTCACGCACATCGAAGCCCAGAACAAGATCCGCGCCTGCGGGGAGCGCCTCAGCCTGGGTCTCAGCAGGTGTGTGGGCGCCGCCTGCGGGTGGGGACCCTTTGGGCCTGGCTGGCCGTCACGCTTTCGCTTCTCCCCTAGGGCCCAGCCGGCTCAGAGCAAAGCGCAGAAGGTACGCTGCGGGCTGGGACATCTGGGCGGTGGGCAGGGCGTGCTTGGTCGCCGGGGCAGCCTTCGTGCCCCCATCCCTGACTGGGAATAAAGGGGAGAGGCCCGGGCTGGAGCTCGGGAGGGTCCAGAGAACTCGGAGTTGAGCCGGGGGTTGCCGCACGGTCCGGGCACCACGCACGTCTGCCTGTCTGTCCGCCTGCCTCCCGCTCGCCCGCCTGCGCTGTGTGCCCGCCCGCCCGCCTGCACTGCGTCCTCCCCGGGCCCTGCTGGGCTGAGACCGTCACTCCTAAATGGGCCTCTGGAAGCCTGAGTGGCCCGCTCCCCCCTTACCCCCAGCCAGCCGTGTGGGGGCGGGGCTGGAGCGGCCCTGCCCTCTGGAGGGTCGCCCCACTGCCACCCAGACCCGCACCCCTGCCCGCCCTGCCCGGCTCTGTCTCTGCCCAGGCCCTGGCCCCCGCCGCGGACCCCCCGCGGTACACCTTTGCGCCCAGCGCCTCCCTCAACAAGACGGCCCGGCCCTTCGGGGCGCCCCTGCCCGCTGACAGCGCCCCGCAGCAGAATGGGTACGTGGCCCCGCCGCCCGCCTGCCCGCCCGCCCGCGGACCCACACCCGCTGTCCGCTGCTGCTCCTGCACTACGCCCTGCCCAGCGGAACTGTGCGGCCGCGACCCCTGGTGGCCGGGGTGGGGGCCGCAGGCCCGGGGCCTCTCCCAAGGATGGGGTTCCTGCCCGGCACCGCCCTCGGGAGGCTCCAACGAGGCAGCGCCGGCTGGTGGCCCAGGGTTGGGGTGCGGTGCCAGGCCAGCTGAGCCCGGGACAGTCAGTGCCGCCTTATCCCCGGCTGCTCTGACTCCTCCCCATCTTTCTTCCTCCCTTGTGTCTGTCCCTTTGTCCTTCTATCTGTCTCTCTGTCTTATTTCCTTCACAGGTGCAGACCCCTGACAAGTCAGTGAGCCCCCTCTGCCTGTCCCTGTCTTCTTTCCTTTTTGCACTGTGGGCGGCTGCCCCTCCCCACCCTGCTGCCTCCTCTCCACTCTGACTGCCCCCCTGTCCCCCGCCTAGGGGGCCCTGGCCTTGCCCTTCCCCGCTCCCTCCCTTCACCGTAGCCCACCTGCACCAGGTCCTGGGAGGGGCTGCCCCCCTAATCCCACCGGGCCGCAGGTTCTGAGCCACACCCTCCCCACAGACAGCCTCTCCGGCCTGTGGCCCCAGATGCCAGCAAGCAGCGGCTGATGGAGGACACGGAGGACTGGCGGCCGCGGCCCGGTACCGGCCAGTCCCGCTCCTTCCGCATCCTTGCCCACCTCACGGGCACCGAGTTCAGTAAGTGCTGGCCCAGGACAGGGTGGGCTTTCCAGCCAGACCTGAACACTGACCCTGTTTCTCTTGGTCAATGCCCGCCTCTGTCCTCTAGTGCAAGACCCGGATGAGGAGCACCTGAAGAAATCAAGGTAAGAGGACAGGCACCAGCCCCTCTCTCCCACTCCTGCCTCTTCCACCCCGGTGTCTGCTCCTGGGGCTCCCCAACCAGCATTCTACGTTCCCCTGCCTTCTTTCCTTCCTTCCTTCCTTCCTTCTTTCTTTCCTTCTTTTCTTCCTTCCTTCCTTCCTTCCTTCTTTCTTTCCTTCCCTCCTGCCTCCCTGCCTCCCTTCCATCTCTTCTTCCTTCCACTTCCTCCTCCCTCTCTCTGCCCCTCAGGGAAAAGTATGTCCTGGAGCTGCAGAGCCCATGCTACACACGCCTTCGGGACTGGCACCACCAGCGCTCTGCCCACGTGCTCAACGTGCAGTCGTAGCCCGGCCCTCTCCGGCCAACTGCCCTCTCTGCCTCCCTCTTTCTATTCCTCCTGCCCCGGGCACCCCCCTTGGTGCCTCCAGCTTCTGCCTACCTCACCACCCCTCTCCTGCCCCTGGCCTAAGTCTCCTGCTGGCCTGGCCCTGGCAGCCTGCCTGGCTGGGGCCTGGCTTTGTCTGCCCCTGGCTTCCCTCTCTGCCCTGTGGTCCTGCTGTCTGCCAGGTCTGTGCTGCCTCAGGCATGGAAATAAACATTCTCGGTCCTGCCTGCTCTGCCTCTGTCTTCTATCTTGGTGGGTCTGGTTTGCATTTTGGGTGTGGGGGTGACTGATGGTTCAGACTCAGTGTGGGACCTGCCATTCTGGGTCCCAGTGGGAGGGTGTGCCTGGCAAAAGGGGCCTTACCCTGCCCTGCCATCAGAGCCAGCTGTCTGGCATGAGGGGAGCCCCAGGAGCTGCCCCAGAAGTAGGAACCCTGCTCTACCTCCTGGCTCCAGACAACAGTCCAGCTAGCTGTGCGTGGCTAGGAGAAGCTGTCCTCCCCTCCTACCCTGGGCGGACCTGCAGTCTAGCCCAGCAGCTCTCCTGCACCCAGGCCTCCCCTGCTGGCCCAGGGGGACCTGCAGTCCAGCCCAGCAGCTCTCATGGACCCAGGCATCTCCCGTGGGGCCAGCTGGACCCAGGTGGGGGGGAGGGGCCATGTCAGGAGCCTCAGCCATGCAGGGCCTTGAATGGCAGATCTTGCAGCCAGGTACCCAGGACGGAAGCCCCAGCCCCAGCCTCAGCTACACCCCAGGAACCCTGGCCTGGTGAGAAAGGGTGGGCTTGGGCTTAGGGAAAGGTATGGGGGTGGTGGGCTCCTCAAAGGGGCATAGGGGTGGTGTGCTACTCAAAGCTGTCCTGGGCTCTACCCCTTGTCCTTTGGGGTCCCTGGGCACCCCTCTGGAGCCACTTTTCTTGGCCCTGGCAGGCCCCACCACCCCTAGCCCCACTAGCCGCCCGCCCTGGGCTGTGGATCCTGCATTTGCTGAGCGCTACGCCCCAGACAAAACGAGCACAGTGCTGACCCGGCACAGCCAGCCGGCCACGCCCACACCCCTGCAGAACCGCACCTCCATCGTGCAGGCGGCTGCTGGAGGGGGCACAGGAGGGGGCGGCAGCAGCAACGGCAAGACTCCTGTGTGCCACCAGTGTCACAAGGTCATCCGGTGGGTGGCCCCTTCCTTTCCTACCCTTGCCTTGCCTGGCCTGCAGTCTGTCTCTGGACTGTCTGCCCCCTTGTCTTGCCTCAGCTGCCACTGGGGGACAATAAGGATTCAATTCCCAGTTGGAGTAGGGGGGTTAGGGACCTGGCCTGGGTCCCCAGATTCTTAATCCCAAACTACATTAACCAGTGGCAGCATCTGCCCTTGTGAAATGGCAGAAGGGGACTCCTACACACCAAAGCTGCACGCAGGGACTCGCTGCTCTGGCAAAGAAGGGCCTGCCCTCAGCCCCACCGCCTCTCCCTCTTGCTCTCAGTCCCTCTTTGCTCTCACAGCAGACAGGCCAAAGGCCCCTCCCCTCTATGCACTGCTCCCTGGGGCCCAGCAGGGTCACACAGGCCTCTGGAATCACTGTGCCAAATTCTAGAGGCTTCCTAGTTCTCAGCCCTGGCCCTGGCCTGCTCTTGACTCTCATCAGTTTTTAGGCAGAAGCCCTGCAGAGGATGCCCTCCTTCAGACTCCCCTGTTGATCAGGGACATGCAGGGCCCTCCCCAGGCTGGGTGGAACAGGCAGGCAGGACAGCTCAGGCAGCAGGGTCTGCCCAGGTGTCCTTGGCACTCTGGACCTCCTTGCCCCTACCAGGTGCCAGTTCCTCGGGGTTGTCTCCTTAGGCCCAAGTTGTCAGCCCCCACTGAGTCCTCGCTTCTCTAAAACTTCCTCTCCTGTCATCAGGCAGTACAGTGGGACAGAGCTAGCACTCTTCAAGCTTCGTCACTCTCTCTGTCCCTTCCCAAGCCTGTCTTGGACCGTGGGGAAAGTGAACTTCCCCACCCAACGCTTCCTAATAGGTGGTCCGTAGACCCACCTGGGCTCTGGCCAAAAGCCCGGCCTCATCTGTAGGTTGCCTCTGACCAGCTCCGCCTCCCCCTCAGGGGGCGCTACCTGGTGGCGCTGGGCCACGCGTACCACCCGGAGGAGTTCGTGTGCAGCCAGTGTGGAAAGGTGGTGGAAGAGGGCGGCTTCTTCGAGGAGCAGGGTGCCATCTTCTGTCCCCCTTGCTATGATGTGCGCTATGCGCCCAGCTGTGCCAAGTGCAAGAAGAAGATCGCTGGCGTGAGTGGGGCTGGCGGGTGGGTGGGAAGGCGAGTCCCCTGCCTGTTGGCTTGGAGGGGTGTCGAGCAAGTCCCGGGCCTGGGGCTCTCCCTGCCTGAGCCCTTCAGATCCTTAACGGCCTGCTAAACACGTTGTTATACTGGTCTCACTTTATATTAGACAGGATCCTCTTAGCAAATGACCCAAGTCCTACTCAGAAGGGCTCAATGAACAAAAGAAAGGGATTGCTAAATGACTGGGAAGCCCAAGGCGCTAGTTTCAGGCCCAGCAGAATCCAGGCGCTGAGGCCCTCAGGACTCTGTTGCTTGCTTCTGCTCTCATGGGCCTGTGTTGGCTCCTTCCCCAGCACACTTTGCCCTCAAAGACAGCAAAGATGGTGCTGCAGTGTCTCCAGGGTTACCAGTCGCCTAGTGCCACAGGCTGAAAGAGATCACTCTGTCCCAGGTGATACTCCAAAAGTCCCTGTGCCATGCTTATGGGCCTTGCTTGGGTCACATGAGTATCCCTGAACTGAGCCCGTGAGTCCGATTACCAGGCCTCGGTGGTACCCAGCCCTGGAGCTGGGGGGGAGCTGCCTGCAGCCCAGACTGAGAGCGAGGGAATGAGTGGCTCTTGTAATGACAGCAGGGTGACACTGCTGTAGGCAGGGAAGCGCCAGACAAGCAAGAGGTGGCTGCTGTGTCAGTTGGGATTGCATTCTGCTGCAGCAACAGAAAACCCCGCTGCAGAGACTTCAACAGAGCAGGCTCTTTATTTCAATCATAAGAATTTCTGGGCTAGAACAGCAGTCCAGCATGCCTTTGGGGGCCTAGGCTTTTCCCACCTTATTGCTACGGAATCCCGAGCATGTCGACCTTTGTTCCCAACCTTATCATAAAATGGTCACCAGATGGCCATGCAAGTCCCAGGCTGCTGTTCTCACTCCAGGCAAGAGGGAGAGGGAGCATTGGCATTCTTTTAATGAGTTTTACCTCTGCACTCTGGAAGGAAAGCTGGAACAGGCTTCCCTCTTTATCGCTTTGGCGGGAACTGTCACCCTATGGCTGCCCCGGGCTGCGAGGACAGCTGAGAGATGCAGTACAGCCTCAGCGACAGGGGAAGGCGAAAAAGAAGAGGGTTGAGAAAGGCTTCTGAGAGGCTAATCCTTAGCGTCCACTGCACCTACTGCTCCAGAAACCGAGGCTCCGGAAGATAACTTGCTAGGTTAAGTATACGAGACTATTGAGTGGCAAAACCAGAAATTCAGACCCAAAAATTTGTAACTCAAAATCCTCTTCTTCCCATGGAGAGTAAACAGAGCATGGTCTGACCAGGTTTCCTGTGGGAAAACCTGCTACCACTCAGGCCTGGGCTTAGGACTTGGGTCAATGCATGTTAAGAGCTAAAAGTAGGCTGCATATGTTGACTTGCACCTGTAATCCTAGCACTTTGGGAGGCCGAGGTGGGAGGATCCTTTGAGGCCAGAAGTTCAAGAGTAGCCTGGGCAACATACCAAGACCCTGTCTCTACAAAAACTAAAAAAAAAAACAGCCAGGTGTGGTGGCACGTGCCTGTAATCCCGGCTACTCAGGAGGCTAAGGCGGGAGGAACGCTTGAGCCCAGGAGCTTGAGGCTACGGTGAGCTATGATCAGGCCACTGCACTCCAGCATAGGTGACAGAGTGAGACCGTGTCTCTAAAAAAGAGCTAAAGTAATGGGCTGTCTCCACCCACTTATTCTCTTTATTAGATGTGGACGGCATACCAGGAAGTGTGCCTAGATGTGGGCCCTGCCCCCTGGAGCTCACACTGGGGAATGGGACTCAGAGAGTGTCACAGGCTGAGGGCAGAGCCAGCCATTCTTCTTTACCCATTGTTCCTCTTACCTGCCCCTGGATCAGCCCCAGGCCCTCCTGATGGCCACCCCAGGCTCTCCCTACTTCACCCTTCCTCCTCGTTTCTGGATCTAGAGGCAGGGCTTCCAGATGTGGCCACAGAGCTCTGTGATGGTGATGTCCATATCAGTGAGGGTTACCTTGACCGAAGTGGTAGAAAACTCAAAATAAGGGCTGCTTATTTCTTACCTAAAAAAGCCCAGGTGTGGACAGTCTGGGACTGGTATGGCAGGCTCCTGTATCTTGTTGCTTGGCCGTCATCTCCTCTTGCTTACCATGCCTAGTCCAAGGTGGCTCTTGGGGCTTAGCCAAAATGTCCACGTCCCAGCCAGCGGGAGGTGGGAGGGGAAGAAAGGGGCCAGAGCCCCTTGGCAACCATTTTCAGAGGATGCCACCGCCCAACCAACTGCTTCCATCCCATTGGTCAGAAATGACCCCACCGAGCTACAAGGGAAGCTGGAAAATATGGTCTTTATTTTGGGCAACCATGTGCCCAGCAAAAAATGGGAGTTCCATCAGTAGGCATGAAGAGGAGAAGGGACATCATCTGGGTTTGCTTCCTTAGATCAAGGCCCTACTGTTGTCTGACTGCTCTGCTTGCATTCTACCTGCTTGCTCGTCCCAGCCCACCCGGGGCCAGGAGGGCTCAGCTCCACCCCCCCAGATGAGGAGGTAAGGCCCAGAGGGCCTGGCTGGCTTCTGGCAGGAGTAAGCCTTGGGTGGCGGGCCCTGCTGCCCCAGCCAGGCCCATGTGTCCACCTTCATCTCATTGGCTGGAACTGTTGTCACCTGGCCCCTCGGGGGCCCAGGACTTGGTGCAAACAGCCCTGTTCTCAACCCATGGAGTTCACACCTGGGGAAGTGAGATGGGACGAGAGGAAAGGCCTGAGTGTGTGTTGTGAGTACATCATGGGGGCCTGGCTTCCCGCCTACAGGGACACCAGATCCTGACAGACCCTAGGGAGCTCCCACCTGAGTCCCCAGGAGGCAGGAATCTAGCCTCGCGCAGCAGTTCCCCGGAGACCCTCCCCGCCACCGGTCCGCGCCTGCATGCCCAGTGCTCAGGCTGGAGCTCAGGGACAGCAAGACGGGACAGGAATGTTGTGACAAGTTGGAGAGAAGTTTGGGTAGGGGACACATCAGAGGGATGTGGCCCAGCCAGGATGGTCTGGGGGTCCTGTGCTCTCGAGTCTTGTCACCCACCACCTGCGCCCTCACCTGTGCTCCCGCCGCATGAGTCCCTTCCCGGTGCCACAGGCCTTCACGAGGCCATCCCCCTGCCTGCACTTCCTTCCTTCCTTCCTTCCTTCCTTCCTTCCTTCCTTCCTTCCTTCTTTCCCTCCTTCCTTCCTTCCTTGCCTTCTGGGACTCAAATATCACTTCCTCAGGAACACCTTCCCTGACACCTGCCTCCCACCGGGCCAGGTCCCCCACACCGTGCCCTTCCGTGCAGTCTCACTTCCCCAGGCGTGGCCCCCGCGGGTTGAGAGCAGGGCTCTGTGTTGGCACCTGCCCGTTGAGAGGAGGTGCTCAGTAAACACCTGAACAAGTGGCTGGAAGTGGCTCTAAGTGGAAGTTAAACACCAGCAGGAAGGATCCGCTGAGAGGGCAAAGCTTGTGTCATGCGGTGACACCTGTGAAGAGTGTGAGACGAGGCAAGAGGTGGCAGGGCCGTGTCAGCCTGGAGCTGGCGGCTGTGAGGCCAGATGTGCCCCAGAAAGCCGCCTGTGGGGCCAGTGGAGCGGAGCTTGGACGGAGCGGGAGCCGTGGGGCCGTGCCGTGTGACAAGGCGGGCAGAGGCAGTTGGACTAAGGCAACTTTAGCGGGTAAAAGAGAATTGATAACTGGGCCACAGGTTCTTCCAAACACCAGCGGAAACCTGCGCCCCAGCTCGGCCCCCAACCCAGCAGCCCTTAGCCCTGCCAGAACCCCTATCCCACCAGCTCCAAGCCCAGATTCATGGCCGGGCGAGGTGGCTCACACCTGTAATCCTAACATTCTGGGAAGCCTAGGCGGGAGGATCGCTCGAGGTCAGGAGTTCAAGACCAGCCTGAGCAAGAGCGAGACCCTGTCTCTACTAAAAATAGAAAAAAAAATTAAGGCTGGGCGCGGTGGCTCACGCCTGTAATCCTAGCACTCTGGGAGGCCGAGGTGGGTGGATCGCTTAAGGTCAGGAGTTCGAAACCAGCCTGAGCAAGAGCGAGACCTCGTCTCTACTATAAATACAAAGAAATTAATTGGCCAACTAAAAATATATAGAAAACATTAGCCGGGCATGGTGGCACATGCCTATAGTCCCAGCTACTTGGGAGGCTGAGGCAGAAGGATTGCTTGAGCCCAGGAGTTTGAGGTTACTGTGAGCTAGGCAGACGCCACGGCACCCACTGTAGCCGGGGAAACAGAGTGAGACTCTGTCTAAAAAAAAAAAAAAAATTAACCAGTCAACTAAAAATAGAAACAAAAAATTAGCCAGGCATGGTGGCTCACACCTGTAGTCCCAACTACTCGGGAGGCTGAGACAGGAGGATCACTTGA
>CAUYMX010029911.1:0-43128 GCA_963573855.1 Lepilemur septentrionalis
AAAACTGATTCATGTGATTAACTGTACACCTCGGTAAATTCACTGAAAATCATTTAATTGTACACTTAAAATGGAGTGTTGGTTGTACGTAGATACAGTTGGAGCACTATGTATGTACTCTATGGACTACTTTGACAGAGTGGATTTTTGAATGTAACAAGATAAGTCAACTTGAGTGGTAATATATTTTGGGAAATCAGTTCACTACAAATTGTGACTGTAAACATTATTCTGTAAATGCTTTGTAGTTTTCCCCCAATAAAAAAAGAAAGAAAGAAAAAAGAAAAAAAAAATAATACATATATCAGATAAACTACTGGTGTTCAAATACCCAAAACTGTTATAAATCCATAATAGAAATATAAACAACCCAATAAAAATGTGTAAATGTCTGAATAGATATTTCATAAAATAAGATATATAGTTGGCCAATAAAAACATGAAAATATGCTCAAAAATATTAGTCATCATGCAAATATTAATTAAAACTACAAAGAGATACTACTACATACTCCAGACTACACGATACTGTACTACAAACTATATTATACTGTAATGGCTAATATCAAAAAGACTGACAGTACCAAATATTGACAAAGATGCAGAACTGGAGGAATGCTCCTTATCGGAATGCAAAGGGTTAAATCCACTTTGAGATAACATATGGGAGTTTCTTCTAAAGTTTGGCATGCTAATAATACACAATCCAATGATTGCACTACTAAATATATGAATCTTAAAGACATTGTACTCAAATCTTAAAAATTTTATAAAGAGTAAAATAAACCAAACCCACAAGACTATATATTGTATGATTGCCTTTATATATAATTCTATGTAAAACAAATCTAATCTATAGTGACAGAAAGCACATTAGTGGTTACCTAGATCCAGGTGTGTAAAATGATGAGATAGAGTCACAAGGGAACTTTTCATTGTCATGGAAGCATTCTATATCTTGATTGTAGTGCTGGTTACATAAATATACATTTGTCAAAGCTCATCAACATGGGTGCACTTAATTGTTTATACCTCATTGAAGTTTGGTTTTAAAAATATAGATTATGAGTTCCTTTTAAGATAGAAACATTTTGGTTTAATGCTGAGAGAGAGAAAGTTGAGAGTTTTTTGTTAAAATTTTAGACCTCCTTAGATGGTATACAACCTCATGAAAGATATATTCCTGTAATATATTTGAAATTTTTTCATGATATTTTCTTTTGTAAGATATACTGAAAACTGTTCAACCAATCACATAATTTCCAAGGTTGCAATTAAGGTAATTTTTAGAAATACAGAGGTTAGTTACTGTGAAGAAAGGAGAAGACTTTTACAAATACAATACTGGATTAACACAATTGCTAGTTTTCATATATGAATATTTAGATGAATTAATTTTTGCTTTCAAAATATTTAAAAATATAAAATATATAAATGTTAGCTCCTTATTCTGTCTTTTAAAAGTTATAAGGTTAAAAAAACCCCAAATTTTTATCAATCTGCTGATAAAAATAATTGATTGATAAGAATAATCTACTTTGAGAAATTAATTGTGTGACATCTAGTTTTTATCAGAATAAAAACTAAAATATAGAAATGTTATAGTTCCATATTTATCGAGTATCTAACAATGTGGACATGCTCAAATTGATAAAAATATCATAAGTCTTTCATAATTTAGTTACCATCTACCAGCTATCTGGATAGTCAGTGAGACACCCCCCTTTCTGATGATTAATTGCTGTATAACAACCCATTCCAATAATTAATAGATCAAAACAATGGCAACATTTATTTTTGCTTGCAAATCTGAAATTTGATCAGTCTTAGCGGGGCTGCTCTTCTCTTCTTCACTTGACAAGAATTGAAGTGGCATGAAGGTTGGGAGCTGGGTTCATCTGAGGGTTTTGTCACTCACATGTTGAGTGGTTGATGCATGTTGTCAAGTAAATATCAATTAACCTTGTAGCTTCTTAACTTTCTCTAAGTATGGTGACTGGGTTTCAAAGGTGAGTATCCAGAGAAAGATATATATATATATTTACATATATATATCTTTCCATATATATGGGGGAGAGACAAAGAGAGAGAGAGAGAAAGAAACTACATCTCCTTCACTTTGGAAAACTATTGGCAGAATTTACTAACAATCAACATATGTATCTATTATGACCCACACATTGTACTAATAGGGGTAAATCCCACACAGACTTGTGCAAGAATTCTAATACTAGCATTTATTTCAAAAAAGGAAAAATAAACAATGGAAACAACCTAAATATCCATCAACAACAAAATGAACAAATTAAAATGTATTTACCCAGTGGAATACTATACAAATTATTGCTATGTACAATAACACGGATGGATTCACAATCATATTCCTGAGTGAATGGCTGCAAATGAAGCTAGACTTAAAAGAGTCATAATGTATAATTTAAATAGTATAAGATAAAACTTGTAGAGAAAAGTTTATGAATATAGAAGTCAGGATCAGTGCTAGCTTGGGAGGAGGTTATTGCCTGAAGAGTCATTAGAGGGAGACTGGTTCTATTTCTTACTTGAGTGTCAGTTACATTTGTGATTTTACTTAAGAAAAATGCATTGAGCTGTAAACTTATCATCTGCATGCTTTCTGTATGAATATTATACTCTAATAAAAAGTTTACAAAAAATACATGTACAGATCAATATTCGTGTAATTTGTGTATTCCTTAACCATATTGTGCTTTGGGATTCTTTTAAATGCATGCCTATGTGCAGAATTATACAATTCCTTTCTATATTTTTAAAACAAAAAACAAATATAAAATCTTTTGAAGAGCCAATTTTTATGTAAGAGTTGCTATGAAAAATTCAGTCAGGGAAATGATAGCCTGTTAACAAGGAGACAGCTCAGGAAGAGCATAAACCTAGTTTTTGAAGGAACCAGTTTGAGAAACCTAGCTCAAGAGCATATGGGTTGGCATAATATAATCACATTGAATTTTTCTGTTTTTATGACATTCATTTTTAAAATCCATAAGTAGATAAAATGGGAAAAGACAAAGAAAACTGTGAATTAATGTTACAGTCAACTCCAAAATGACTATTACTGTGTTAGGTTGTGAATATCTTTCTACTTGATTTAAGCTGTTCAATTGCTTATAGGTTGAGGCAATCAGCTTGATTTAGATTATATTGTAAATTACAGTAACATCACAACTTCATTTCCACATAAGGAGCAATGTTCATTTATGCATTTTTTATTCATTCATTTAATAAGTTCATAAATAGATGGAGAAGACAGGCATGTGTTACCTCCTTGTGAAGCTTAGTATAATGGGGAGTGTTATAGGCAAAATTATTTTTCCCCGCCTTCATATGTTGATGTTCCAACTTCAGTGCCTCAGAATGAACTGTGTTTGGAGATAAAGTCTTTAAAGAGGTAAAATGTGGCCATTAACATGGAACCCTAATCCCATATGATTGGTGTCCTTATCAGAAGAGAAATTTTGACACACACAGAGACACGAGGAGGGATGTGCGCACACAGAGGAAGGACCATGTGAGAACACAGCTGGAAGGAGGCCATCTACAAGCAGAAGAGAAGGGCCTTAGGAGAAAACAAACCTACTGACTTCGGGCTTCCAGAACTGTAAGAATGGGCTTCCAGCTTCCAGAAACTAAAATTCTGGTGTTTAAGTCACCCCGTCTGTGGCACTTTGTTACGGCAGCCCTAGCAAACTAATGGAAGGAGTCCTATCATAGGAAAATACTCACGTTTGTGTAAGTACAAAATGGTCATTTTGGTTAAGTATTACAAAGGAGAAGTATAAGGTTTATAAAATAGATTATCAGTTCTTATCCAGTCAGATATCAGAAAAAGATCTAAGAAATTGGTATTTATTTTGAGCCAAAAGAGTTGGATTTAAGAAGGTGAAGTGGAGACTATTCCAGGAAGGCAAAACAGGATTAATGGGAAGAACAATGACCAATTCTAAGATCCGTGTACCAGGAGAGTAGGAAATAAAGAGAATGGTAGCACAAGATAAAATTTCATTTCATCAGCAGGGGTCAAATCACATGCAAGTGTCTTTTCTTGTAGTAGCATTATAGTGCCTTAATTATTGTAAAATACACATACATATATACACATATATGTACATATGGCCACATCTACTTACCTATCTGTCTATCCAATCTATCATCTATCTACTCTTTTTTCAACAGAGCCTTGGAATTTATTTTTCCGTATCATTTTTTGTAACAAATTTTTCCAATTTGACCACAAATCTTGTTATATGTTGTATTTTTTTGCATTAAACGTCTTTACACTTATAAGATATTTTGGGATAAGTTAAATCTTCATAATTCTGAGAGTATGCATTCATGTATATGATATTATTCTTTTTTATAAAGCTTAAATTATTTTGTATTTACTGAAGAATTACAAAGATAATATAGAGTGTTCCCTTTCACTATTCATTAAGCTTTTCTAATATCATTAACATAATCATGTTATATTTATCAAAGCTAAGAAATTTGCATTGCCATATTACTATTAACTACAGGCTTGCTTCATATTTCATCAATTTTTCCACTAATATCTTTTTTAGGTTTCAAGATCTAAACCAAGATACCACGTTGCATTTAGTCATCATGTGTCCTTAGTCTCCTACAATCGGTGACAGTTTCTTTAGTCTTTCTTTGTATTTTATGGCCCTAATACTATGAAGAAAACTGGTCAGGAATCTTTGAGAATGTTCTTCAATTTTGGTTTGTCTTTTTTTTTTCCTTTAAGAATATATTGAAGTTATAAAGTTTGTAAAAAACATTACTACAGAGGCAATGTGTATATTTTGTCATAACTTTTCACTAGTGATAATCTGATCACTTGGTTAGATAATGCCTGCCAGTTTTGTCCACCGTAAAGTTACTATACAAAAAAAAATTCTTCCCATCCTCTATTATTCAGAAGTAATGCATTCATTTCAGTCTACTCTCTGTGCTCAGTGTCAAAGATATGTTGTCATTTTCATATGCCAGTGCATAAGAAACAACTAGAGAAATCCTTTAATCAAAAGGTACATTATGTTAGGTTAATTAAATGTACTTTGAGAAGGAAAGGAGGTATTGTTTTTGGTAGAAGAAGGGGAAATCACCAATGGGCTACATAAAATATTTATGGAGATTTTATTATTAAATTGTCTTATTTAATTCTCTTCACTGACTTGACTAATTTTATTCCTGGCAAATTACACTCTAAACTGTTATTTTTAGTAGCTCTTAAATAAGGCGTCCTGATGAATGAAATATGGCAACCAGCAAGAAGGAATAAGAACACGTATCTCCACATAAACATGTAGATGAGTTTCTGAAGATATAAATTTAGCTTTATATTTGGGTAGATAACACAGAGTGAATTTGTTCTTCATCCAAAAGTGTATACACAGATGGACAGTAAGTGTGTGGTATGGGGTCGAGATAAACTTTGGAAATGCTAAAAATTAAATGGTTTGAAATTAGATTATTTTTGAGAAACTATGCAACAGCCTCTCTGATTAGAAATGGCAATTAAAGGACATTCTAACGTATTTAGATTTTATATTTGCAAAACTACTATAGTTTTATTTGAAAGTTTCAAGATGTTCAGGCGAACCAATTTATTTCTTTGTAATGACACATTAAAAAATATTCAGTCCAAATGCATTTTCATGAGACTTCTTTTTTAAAAACAGCTTCAAATGGTGACTTTTCCAAACTATACACTGAATATTTTGAAATAAATACAAATTTGATTAAAACTCAGCATTTTATAAATGTAAACTAGCAGGATTAATTTATTCCTTAAACTTTGGTTTGGATTTTTGTTCTGTAAGAAGCATTCTTTTTACCTTAGCATAGAACATTTTACATTTAAGAACAAAAGATCAATCCAAGCTATCATAAATGGAGAAACAAAAGAAGATGTATATTCACACATACACACACACTGGGGGCTGAAGCTGAGGGGAAAGTGTAAAAACATACACAACCACCTCATAGAAAGCAAAACAGAACTCGTGGGAAATGCAGTGGGGCCACCTCAGATACTACAGCAAAAATCTACTGGGACCTGTCATCTGATTTTTCAGGCATTGTCTGTGAGGTGTCTTACCTTGTCTACATTATTCTTTTGGTAAACTGGGTTTCTCTTCTTAATCTCACAAGAATATGTTTGCTCCAATAGTTTACACAATTGCATTTTCTCTTAAGTTTAATACTATTAGGGATTGACTACGTTCTCAATGATCAAACCAAATTCCAGCATAGAACATCTGTCTGGCCAAGTTGCTTCACTTATCCACTCAAATTTCAGCTCTTACCAGAGAGTATTCTAATCATGTGATAAAAACATAACCACAGGCCAGGCTCGGTGGCTCATGCCTGTAATCCTAGCATTTTGGGCGGCGGCAGGAGAATCACTCGAGGTCAGGAGTTGGCGACCAGCCTGAGCAACAATGAGACCCCATCTCTACTAAAAATAGAGAAAATTAGCCTGGCATGGTGGCGCCCACCTGTAGCCAGCTACTTGCAAGGCTGAAGCAGGAGGTCACTTGAGCCCAGGAGTTTGAGGTTGCAGTGAGCTGTGATGACACCACTGCACTCTAGCTCAAAAGACTGAGACCCTGTCTTTAAAAAAATAAAAAAAGGTACATCTTTTAATGTAAATCATACTTAAATGAAACAGCTGAATTAAAAAACAAAACAAAACAAAAATCACAACTAGAGCCCACTCCCCACCAAAGACGATGACAGAAACCACATATAGGTTATTATTTAACTATGATACATATTTAAAATACTTTGAATTGAAATGCTTTGTAGTAAACAGTGTGATATATAAAGGAAAACTAAGTAAATCAAGGATGAATTTACATCAATATTTAGAATAGAGGAAGAACAATTTTCTGATAAAGAATAATTTAAAAATTTCAGTGGAAACTCTTTGGAGAAGTTGAAACAAAACTGAAATTGGAATATCATTTAAACATGTCAAATGTGTGGCAGTCCTTAGTTAATGTCTCACTCACTTCATTGTATGTAGAAGATACCCAATAAATATCTTTTGATGCATGGAAATTTCATGAAACTTTATTTATTAGGAATTTATGAGTTTCTCTATTCTCATAACAATAAAAAATAATAGAAGTTAAAGTAAACTTAAAAGCATTATAAAATGATGACCAATAATTGGGCCACATTTTCTTTGTTATACTCTTGGCAAGAAATCACACACAAAGAAATGTTAAATGCCTGAGGTGATGGATACCCTAATTACCCTGATTTGATTAATTCACATTGTGTGCCTGTATCAAAACATCCCGTGTGCCCTATAAAGATATATGACTATTATGTACCCAAAGTGATTAAAAATAAAAAAATTTAAAATAAGAATTAAAAAGATAGTTTAAAAAAGAAATCAAATGAAATTTATATAAATCAAATATCTGCATGTCAATGTAAGAAAATTTTGTTTTATTTTGATTCATGTTTACTTATTGTTTAGTTTATTTTAGAAATTTCAGCATAAAATTAAGAATAGATAATAAGTTATGAAAATTAATATAAATTTTTCTGAGTGAAAATTGTAAACTTTCATAGTCTTGTTCATACCATACAGATTTTTAATTAATATTTTAATGGAATATCTCCCCAAAATGTTATATAAAGCTGTTTCTTTTGTGGTTGCAAGTTATTCCTTCTGATAAGTAAAAAATTGTTTCAAATGTGTACTTTTTCCAAAAAGCTTTGTTTGAAAAATATTAATGCATTTCCATTAAAGAGGAAAAGGAATATTCAAAACATAATTGATAGTGGATTTGAAATCATACTGACAAAGAACTGGTTTGCAGATAAATATATATATTAAAAATATATATATTTACATGTAAATATATATGTATTTATAAATATTTACTATTTCAACTGAAATTATTTTCAAAATGGCCCTTAAGTGCAAATACAACATAATATACATATAAACGTATGTACACACACACGTACACACACTGAGTCAGTCTTTTTGTTTTATACATGTAAATTGCATTTCAAAAAATACATACGATTTCCCTTTGCTACACTTAAGGTATTTTGTTTCGTTTTATTACCAATTGCTTAAGAGCAAATAGAAACTTCAATAGTCATGATGATATATCTTTTGACTAAAAGATTTACCAGTTTGAATCATGTGATTAATTTGAAGTGTTATATTTTGGAATCCCAAAACATCTGCCTGATATTATATTAATGAGCATACTGGAAAGATCACTCTTGTAGCATATGCTCTATGGTATTTACATAGTCATAAATACTACCATAGTATTAATACAGAAAGTTTCATCACCTTAAAAATTCCCCTTTGGGGCCCCTAAGTAGTCAAACTCCCACTCCCTAAACAAGCCTGGCAATCACTTTTAACATATATTTATCTTTATATTTAACACGGCTTTTTATACACAGCATTAAGTTGGTCTTGCTTTTTAACCTGATAATCTGTCTTTAAGTGGTGTATTTAGACTAATAATATCTAAAATGATTATTGAAATAGTTGGATTAAAATTTATCATCTTGCTAAGTCTTTCTCTGTTTATGCCATTGGTTCTTTTGTGCTCTTTTTGTGCCTTCTCTGTTTAGTTAAGCATGTTTTATGACTCCATATTATCTCTTTTACTGACTCAACAGTTTTACATTTAAAAAATATTTTTATGGTTTGCCCTTCGGTATACAACCTACATTTTAAATCACCTGAGTCTATTTTCATATAATATTGGACTGTTTCATGCATAAGAACCTTATAAGAGTATATCTTAGTTCTTTCCTCTCATTTTTTGTGTTCTTATGTTTTTACCTTTACATATTCTCTAAAGGCAACATAGATCACTACTATTTAGAGCAGTTCAAAAGAAGGAAACATAAGGATTTTATTTTACATTCATTTATTCCATTTCCAGTGATCATTTTTTGTACATCCAAGCTTCTGCCTTCTATGATATTCCTTCAACTAAGATATTCTTTTGATATTTCTTTTAGAGTAGGTCTGCAAGCAAAGAATTTCCTACTTTAGTTGTTCTGATAAAGTATTTATTTCTCCTTCATTTTTAAGAATCTTTTCATGGATATAAATTCCTAAATTGATATATTTTTTCTTTTATCATTTTAAAGAGTTCTCTCCTTAATATTCTTGCTTTGCACAGTTTCTGATGAAAAGTCTGCTGTAATTCTTATCATTCCTACACTACAGGTGACGTGTTTTTGTATCTGACTGCCTTCAAGATTTTATGTTTTCCTTTGGTTTTCAGTAGTTGGAAAATGATATGCCTATTAGCAAACTTGAATCCCTTAAGGTGAATCTTGAGTGGTTAACTGGTCCTAAATTCAAATTAGAGCTAAGTAGCCATTCGCTGACTAGAAGTCACACATACTCTGAGTTCCAGGAAAACACACATTTGTTTAACCCTGGAACCTTTCATAATGATCTGTTCCTCTTTATGCCACCTGAACCAACCAATAGATTGTGACCTACGTCAATCAATCAGAACTCAGCAAATGTTGACCAATCGGAGTTTAGCAAACATCAGCCAGTCTGAATTAAGCGAGTTTGAAATCTTTATTTGCGTAAGTGAACCGCGAGTGGGAACCTGGGCAGTAATTTTCTCTACAAAAGACAAATCCTCCCTTCATTCTGGAACACACCTTAATTTCACACCAAAGGCTGCATCTTCCTTGTTTACGAACTGTTTACTGGAATAAAGTCTCTTTATTGCAAAGAGAGAGAACTTTTCTTCACACTATGTGTGGTCTTTACCTTGTTCACTGGGCTTTGTGTTTCTCACACTGTATTTTGATATCTACCGCTGATTTTGCGAAGTTTCCAACATCATTTTTTTCAAATATTTCTTCTGCCTCATTCTTTATTCACCTTCTGAAATTCTAATTACGTGTTATTTTAGAGTATTTGATATTGTCCCACAGCTCTTGAATTCTGAGTTCTTTCTCTTTATAGTTCAGTATGGGTAATTTCCATACACCTTTCTTTGTGTTCATTGATTCTTTGCTCAGCAGTGTTGAAGATATTTTTCATTTCTGTATATGTATTTTTTTTATTTCTAGTGTTTCCATTTGATTCTTAGCTATTATATTTTATATGTCTTATTAAATTACCTATTTGATCTTACATGTTGTCTAACAATTTTTCCATTAGAACCTTTAAAATTTTAAGCACATTTATTAAAATGCCCTGTTTGATAACATCAATATCTGTAACATATTTGAGACCAGTTTGCATCTTCAGATTGTGCTTGTCTTGCAGACACAGATTGTACTTTCTGTGGTACATAACTTTTTTGTTGAAACCAAACACAATGTTTAAGAGAGTAGAAGAGTAGAAACTAAGTAAATACTATTACATGCAGTTACAAATATAGATAGAGATTATCTATCTCTTACAGATAACCCTGTTGTATTTTGTGGATCAGAACACCACACAGTGATTACCAATGCTAGAGGAGGACTTCAACTTCAAGGAGGGTATCAAAGACCATTACTATGGCAACCACCATGAAAAGAAGTCCAAACACTTTTGCCCACTACATCTTGGTATTGAAGTCACCAAGGAAAACAGGATACAGTCAAGCACTGGATTGAACACCATTTTGTATAGATAGAGAAAAGACAGAGATCAGCAATGGCCTATGCACACCCCTCTCTTGTTGTAGTAGAATTATCCCCTTTCTTTCCCTCATTCTCCCATGGAGTCTGAAATACTGAAAGCTGGCTGGAGGGCCACTGACACATATGTTAATCCTTGTGTGGCAAAAGAGTACACACTGAGTCTGGGAAAGATATCTCCACGGAAGACAATAAGCCAAGCACAGGCTGTGTGGCTTATCTCTTGGTAAGGAAGTTTTCCAGGCACAAGACCCATTCTTACGTGGCCAAGCAGTGATTAAAATGTTGTGCACATGAGACTTCCCTTCTCAACATATTTTATGGTTATGTTTATAGTTAGTTTTATTTGAGCTTTGTTAGCATTGTGATGGTACAATGGGAGGGGAGCATTCTCGATTCTCCTATGCTCTTTTTTCCCCGCTATGTTCTGATTTTGTCCAGTTTTAGACAGGTACTGGGCCCCTGGGTCCTGGAGATATGCCTTTTATGCTCCCTCCGCTGTAGTGAGGGACTTAACATATTCCTGACTCTCCTCCAGAGGCAGAGATTAAGTGCTACTTGAAGTGTTGCTATTATAACATTAGAATTTCTGTTTATGAAGGAAAAAATATATTTAAAGAATTAACAGTTGTACTAATATAGTGTGAATGTCAGGTTAATCAATATAATTTTGTTTTTCAACATTCTTTTAGTTATTTGGAGACAACTTTTAGACAGCTACTGTCTGGTTTTATAGAGTTCAGTAAACTTGGGGATGTTTCACCTATTTTAACTGCCTTTATAAGAAAAGGTGAATGTCTATGTACTTTATATAGAGCAAAAAAGAGCATAACTCTGTTTCTAGAACAATGAATGACAGTCTAATACATATTGAGATAAAATTATAATTTTTCTTGAAGTACTTTTATGAACTGCTCAGAAGGTATTGAAATCGTCAAGAAAAGTTATATATATTTCCTGGATGAAAAATATTGTGACATTACACATAAAAATGATTGGCCATTTAAAAACTCATAACATAGATGAATGTCTTTAAAATATAAAATGAAAATATGCACTAAGATTCTGATGTTTTATTACTCTGCTGCTGGAGCACTAAAATCTGCTCCTTTCAAGCATTTGCATTTTATTAACTATGAAGACTATATTGAACAGCTAAGTAACATTGTTTTTTTTAAATAAAACTTTGCAAGAGAGATATTGATGAGTACACATTTGTAGTTGGAAAATAATGTACAAAATATTACGCATTTATAAATCTGTGCTTTAGGCAAATAAAACAATTCATGTATCAGAAAGTAATCTCAACATATTTTACCATTTTAAATGTCCTGCCTAAACCATCTCAAGAGCATTATTACCATTTTTGACCTTACTTTTTTATACTTCCAGGGAATAAAATCTCTATATGTGATAACTACTTGCTAATATCTCCTGTTCTTATTCTGTTATCACTGGAAACATAGGTAACATTCTTCCTATTAAGATAGTCATTATTTTTTATTCAAATGACAAATGATCTAAATTCATGTTATGTGATACCTAGTGAACTATTTCCTGTTGTTTTCAAATTGTGACTAAATCACAATAATCTGGCTCATGGGGTATGTATAAAACTTAGAGAATTCTGAGTTAGAATTCTAGGTATTACTACCTGTAAAATAAACTCTCTCATCCTCAATTTCCTAATTTCTATTGTATTCCTCAGTTCACTAACCCTATGAGATGATCTGTGACAGAATCTATGGTCAAAAAAGCTTAGGAAATGTTACTTATTTTAGAGAGTCTTACAGTATTTTATTCAGACAGCCATAATTCAACTGACACCTTTGATAAGTCAATAAAGAAATCTGGATATTTTAAAGACAACCTCCCCCATCGTTCTTTTTTTTTAATTTTTTTAATTTTTATTTTTTTATTTCAGCATATTATGGGGGTACAAATGTTAAGGTTACGTGCATTGCCCCCATTGTTCTTTGATTAAGAAACCTCTTTTATAAGCAAAATATATATTAATAGCCTATGGAATTAGTGCTCTATAGTACTGCCTTCAGGAAATGCTGCCCTGTTATAAATAAATCACCTAAGGATCTCCAAAATCATTGCTGCACACAAACAGATACACATACACACCCTCCTCTGCATGTACTTATATCCTCTCTATCTATATGAGGGTGTCCAGAAAGTACCCAGCCATTGTAGCTATGTAGCCATTGTATTCACGGCTGGATATTTTCTGGACAGCTCTGGTATACCTACATACACACACACACACACGAGTGTGCACATACACACACAGAGCACATCTTTTTTGTTCATTGGAATCCAGTTTCTTGATGAGTTTAATTTCTGAAGGTTTTATTTTTACCCCCAATGAGGCATAATTGTGAATAACAGACTATATAATAAATTATAGAAACAAAGAAACTAAAAAATCATAACGCAGAAAATTAAACTAAGTTTGCATATATTTTCAAAGTAAATCACATAAAAAGATACATACATTGAGATGAAAAACCTGAACCAAGAAAAATACACCTTGAGAGCTAATTTAAAAAGTATCTCTCATGGGCTGTTGCCTAAAATATATTAATTCCTTTTGTAAATACTCCTCTTTTACTTTTTTTATACCAAGATATTATGATTTGCAATAGATACACCCAGAGAAAAAGTGACGATAATCAACCAGTGGCAAAATTTGTGCTTCTTAAAATATCATGACCTCGACCGTTGCACCCTTATAACATCAAAGGAAGTACTTAGTGTTTAAAAATTATTTTCTACCGTGGTTCCTGTATACTGGCAGTTAAAGTGGTTATCCCTTAATATTACTTATTATAATATTGCTGAAAACATGTATCAGAGAAGCATAAAAGGCTGCTTTGTATCTACAGACTTGGCAGGAGATTATAGGATCAATATGCTGGGGAAGGCTGGGGCAGCTCTCCATTTCATTTGTGAGCTTTTCCTGTCGTTATGTGGGTTGTAGATTGCACATGGGACTTATTTGCTGAACAACCATCTTAGTGTTTTTTGGATATCAGGGATGAATCACTTTGTAAAACTAGTTTATTACTATTTTTTAATAAGCAATGAAACTTATGTTTCGAGACACCACGAAACTTAGAGACTAGTCAAAAAGAGACAGTTGTATCCCTACTATTTTCTAGGCAAAGTAACATTATACAATATTATACTCTAGAGACTTTTGCTGCATTTTTCATATAACTTTGCAGATATGGATTCCTTTTCAACTTTGTGGTGGGTGCATATAGTTTGTTCAGGATAGATACAAAGTGTTTTTCCCACGCCAGGTATTTCCTCCAAAGCAAGCAAGAATTCTATCCCTTTTAATCAACTTCTCCTGGGGCAGATTAGATTGGAAGTATTAACATCCAATCATAATTTCAATATCTCATTTGGAAAGCCTTCAGTACACAGACATCTTATTTAATGTAACATTAAATAGAAAGCTTAAGAAAACATTTTAAATAGAAAATTGCAAGCATTCCATATTACAGCTGCCGGAGTGGAATGATGTTTAACTTGCATTAAAATAAATGTAAAATGTATATAAAGAGATGAGTGCAACATATTTGGGAAATAATAATCAGTACACTTAGTTATTTCTCTCCTTTCCTAACCCAGAGAAAAAATTCCATAAATGTATGTTGGATTGTGGTGTGAGTGCTGTATTTTCAGATCTTTAAAAAAGTTACAAAACAACAAAATTAGAATATCATTTTTTATCCATTACATGTTCTAATTAACTTGATCAATTCAGTGCTATTACAATAGTATATTTACATTAATGCATTCATTTTAAAAATATGAACATGGCATTAATAAAGGTCAAAAGAAAGCTTACACTTCAAAGATTCAGATATCTGATTTCTTTATTATTCAAGAGTTCCTATTAAAACAAGAGTAGTTAATCAAAGATGTTTAAAATGGTAATGATAAACAGAAAGAACTTTTATGTTATTCATTTTAAGTTATTTCTCCAATTTCTTTTCAGAGCTTATTTGTTCATCTAGAAAGAGAAAATAGCATTTCCTTGGCTATTATGAGTAATAATCACTCAAAATCTACACACTATTATGAATCGAATAATGCTGCAAAACGTTGAGTAATAGTATTTTCTTTCTGCTTACTTATGAATAGCATCCCAGCTGTGATCCTTTGAAAATCAACAAGATACATACTCAACACTGTGTCAAGCATGAAGGTTTTTTGAATAGGATACAGTTCATCAAACAAAAAAATGTTAATAGCCCAAGTATGCAACAAATGCTAATTTGGGGGGATTTTATAAAGTATCTTTGAAAGGCATATACTTAAAATCAGACAGCTATTCTACAATTTAAAATTAGTTAACAGGCATTATCACAGGAGGGAAATAATTTAGCTTTGTTCAACTCTGTAATTTATTACTTATAAAAATAATATGTATGTATTATTTTATGAGACAAATTAAAACATGCATAGTGAATTATTTATGAAGATGTGAAATTTAATGAGATAATATTTAGAAATTATATCTTTTACCTTGATCTTGACAATATGTGTTATAGGAGGCCATTTAGGTCATTTTAATATAACATCATACATCAACATCACAACCCAATCTGCTATTTTAAAAAGACCACTTATTTTCCTTGAGACAAAATAATTAGCTGCTTAATTACTTTTGTGTTGATTTTTCACATGTAATTTTAAGTCTCAATGTAAGATATTATTTCTAAAACTCTTCAATATTTAATTATGAAAAAATTAAATGAGAAGCCAGAATGAAAGAAACAAATCGCAATCTCAGAAACAAGTCTGGAGATATCGGTGTCAATATCTGGTGTTTAAAAAATAAGTCTTGAGATAAACATAAATATACATTTTATGTTGATCACTGATTAGATTTTTATATCTTTTATACAGGTCCCAGAAAACTTATTCTTACGTTTTACAGTAAAACTATATACTGCAAGTGGTAAGTGAGTACTTAGATATATCATTTCTTTTTTAAATACACATTTTCCTAAAATATTTTCTCTAGTTTTTTCTTTTTAATCCATACTATTTCTTTTATGACCCAGGTTTATTCACCCCTAGAATTTTCTAAACTCACTTTGTCTCTGAATTTTCTCTATATTTTGAACAGTAGCATTTGTTTTAATTGATAATACGTGGTTTGCAATATGAACATGATTTTATTTCTCACATATTTGCAGTTTTATGTTTACTCTTGCTATCCATCCATGATTAATGGTCTTGAAATGTAATACTTCTTACTGAGTCAACTCTGCAGTTTCATACCCATGTCATTCATTCATCTTATTTTCCAAACTCCTTGGTAATCATAACCTTTCCAATTATATGATTTTCACTTACATTAAGTCATTATTTTACTCATTCTCATTCATACCAACACATAATTTTTATGAAAAGTTCTCAAATGTTCAACTTGGCAACTCACAGGCTCATTTATTCAATAATTATTAAAGAGCTGTCTTTGTATAGAAGCTGGTATGTTAGAATACAATAAAGTCCCTGCATTCAAGTTCTATGCATATGTGTGTAAGGAAAAGAGAACTTTACACATGCAGTAATATTTATGCCTTAGCAGCACAAAAGATGGAGTAATTCACTATACTTGGGTGTACCAGAAAGAACTTTGCCTGTCTTGAGTTTGGAAGATGAGTGGAGGATGTTAGGAGGCCAGTGATGCATAAAGCCTTCTGTTAAGTGAGATGCATTCCCCTGATGGAACAGCTTTATTATAGGTACCCAAAAACAAACGCTGTCAACTGTATTGTCAAGGCAATAAATATTGGTCAAATATACAAGTAAATGCAATCAATATTTGACAATGAATGTACAAAATCATGTAAAGCTAGAGAGAAAGAAGAAAAGGAAGGAAAGGAGGGAGGAAAGAAGAAGGGAAACAAGAAAGGTGAGGAAGGGCAGAAGGAAGGGAGGGAGGGAGTCAAATTAAATATTTGAGAAATATTCCTCCAAACCTCCTCTTCTTTTATCGAGTATTTTAGCTTACTGGGATAAGGACATTGTTGTCTATCATGCAAAATAATCTACCCCAAAGCTTAGCAGTTTAAAATAACAAAAATGAATTATTTGTTCACAAATCTGCAGTTGGGGAGGGGTTGGCAGGGACAGCACATCCCTGTTGCAGATGGCATCAGCTGCTGTTATTTGACTGGGAGCTGGAAGATCTACATTTGAGATGGCTCAATCATACGCTGTCAAGGAGGACTAGAGTTCACAGCCAGCTTTGCTGGGACTGGAGGTTGGAGGCTTTGCTTCGTCTCCACATGCCCTCCCACAGGCTGTCTGAGCTTCCTCAAAGCATGGTGGCTGGGTTCCAAGAGCAAGCATTTCAAGAGAACTAGGAGGAAGATGTACTGTCTTTTATAATATAGCCTTGGAAGTAATTCAGTGTCACTTTCGCTTTAGTCACAAGTCTACCTATATACACAAGATAAAACATAAACTCCACCTCTCAAAGGCAGGGATGTTAGAGTCACATTGAAGAAAAATGGCATTTATTGATGATGTTGCTGTGCCCTTTTTAGACAGTAAAATCTTAAAAAGATGAAGTCACTGAGAAATTTGTCCCAAATACTAGATACACTTTGAGCCAATCTGCTAACAATATTCTTCATTTAGGGGAGATTTTGCAGACCAGTGGATATTGGACAGCATCTGGAGACATTTTTGGCTGTCACCACTGGAGGTTGCTGCAGGCATCCACTGGAAGGAGGCCAGGGATGCTGTTAAAAATTTTACAAAGCATGAGACATCCACAGCAAAGAATTATCCTATCTGGCTGAAAATGTTAATAGTGCCAAGATCGAGAAACTCTATTTTTAAAGAATAAAAGCTTCAACATTAGTGGGAAACAAAGTATTTTCATACTGCCAGAAGTTACCCATTTTGGTGGTATATCAATTTCTGAGATGGCTTTTGCCCCCTAACATACTATAATAATAATTAAGGAAGGAAGGAAGGAAGGAAGGAAGGAAGGAAGGAAGGAAGGAAGGAAGGAAGGAAGGAAGGAAGGAAGAAAAGGAAAGGAAGGGAAGGGAAGGGAAGGGAAGGGAAGGGAAGGGAAGGGAAGGGAAGGGAAAGGAAAGGAAGGAAGGAAGGTAGGTAGGAAGGAAGGAAGGAAAGGAGATCATAAGGGTACTTGAAAAAGAATCAATTTTGACATTTTAGAGAGTGTATTTGTTCCCTAGGGTTTCCATAACAAATTACCACAGGCTTGGTGGCTTAAACCCACAGAAATTTATTTTCTCACAGTATTGGAGGCCAGAGTTTTGAAATTAAAATGCCATCAGGGCTGTACTCCCTGCAAAGGTTCTAGAGGAGAATCTAATCTATGCCTCATCGAGTTTCTGGTGGTCACCAGCTCCTTGGTTTATGGCCACAACACTCCAACCTCTGCCTACATAGTCATGTGGTGTCCCCCTCTTCACTGTGTCTTCTGTATTCTGCCCGTCTCAAATTTCCCTCTCTTTTATGAGGATACTTGTCATTGGATTTAGGGACCATCAGATAATCTAGGGTTATCTCCTTATTTCAAGATTCTTAATCACATCTATAAATATCTTTTTTAAAAAAAAGTTTCCAGGGATTTGAGGTGGATATTTTTTCGGAGGCCATGTTTCAGTCTATAGCACAGAGTAATTTTTATTGTACCTATCCATAGCTGAACATCACAAATTAATTTCCAGAAATAATTGAGATATATATAAGCATTCAAAAAATGAAGGTCACATTTGCAACACCAAAAATTACTTAAAAATCTAACAAAAATATACTTATATAATGATATAATTTGTCTATATTTTTACTTAATTTATAGTCTCTACAAATTACAATATTTCAAAATAAAATGAAAAAGTCCCAATGAATTCTGAGATCTCAGGCCAAAATATTTTTATTTAGAGAGTGATGAAAAACCAGTTCAAAAATTGGGAAATGTTGGCATTTAGATCAAAATTTTAGAATACAACATACTTTCTAATTTATTTTGTTTAATTTTTAAATTAGAAATTAGATAGCCAATTTGATACATTCTATATAATTATGCTTTAGAAAATATTAGCACTTTAACATATACCAAATTATTTTACTTGACATGAACATTTTTTATCAAAAAAAATTACTAACTCATCTGTGCACTAATCTCAATTACTTAAAAGTTAAAGTCACAATGATTTTTTAAAATGTTACCATAAGGAAATAAAGCTACAATATGTACAAATATTATACAAGTATGTATATTTATGATTGTATAATCCTTAGATCTTATGAATTCTAATCATAAACTACTAATAGAATAATTAAAAAAATACATAAATAAGAATTTACTCTCTGTAGAACTTGTTTTCAGAATTTTGCTCTCACATGAAGAGCAATTTCACTATTTGAAATATATTTTAAAGAGAGTAAACCTTTCAAATAAAAGGGCATATTTTCAAATTAATTTTTGAAAAGCTAATCTTTTTCTATTCCAGTACATTAACTGCATAAGTGATACATGAAACAATTAATAGAAAATAAATAATATGCTCTTAAGGCTGAGACCTTCAATGTTCACTCAAAGTGAAAACCACAACTATTATATCTTTATGAGCAGGTAAAGACATTCTAACTTTAGCTCTCTGAGATGGTGGTCCAGGACTCTACCACATTTGTCTTTCTATCTTAATTAGATTGGTTCAGTTAATACAAGTTAGTATTTATTTGGAGCCTTATCATGTCATATTAAAGTAGTCATTTTATACAAAGGCCATTTGTAGAAGTCATTAGCTGTTACAACCCACCATTGAGTTTCTCAAAGCAACCATGGTAAATCTTCCTGTTTCCTCAAAGTGGTTGGAAAATTATCATTGCCCTTAACCTCCCACAGAAATAAAGTTATCATGAGTCTTTTTATTTCCTAGAATATATTGATTCATTAACCAGAGATCAAGACTTCTATTTTTTTAATCAATACTAGGGATTCTTACTGAATTCATTCATAATAATGACATATATTCTTGGAAGTTTCCAAATTCTTCCATGCTTCCCTTCTTTCTGAACAGAAACTATCTACATTCTATCTACTCATCATGTTCAACTTAAATGCTATTTCCTCTGAAAAATTATCCTTCATACTTAAATCTTTATATTTTTATTTCTAAGAGTTTTTAAAATTTTTATTTAAAGTGTGTATCTCATTTATGATAACTCTAATATTATCAAAATTACAGTTTATAATGGACAATTTGCATCTCATATGTAGTGACTTACTAATTGTTCTATACAATGCAGACCTTGGATTCTATGCAATTGTATTAGTTATTCCTGTTTCCTATTTCTTTCTCAATCTGTATTATAAGTTATTTGTTCTCCTCTTACATTTTCAAAATAGTTGATGCAGTTGTAAACATAAAGACACAATAATTATTAATAATTGGTTATTTGATTCATCACAGATTTTCAATATAAAACTTTCAAAAATAGAAAAAGCGAAATATAATCCTGGGAAAAGCAATTTATTAAGGGAATTTTCAATAAAACTAGAACACCAAACTAACAACAAGATTCTGGTAAAAAGGAGATTATAGGTTTAGAGAAGACTGAGAACACAGGCAGAGGTAAGCTTACTAGCCCTGGACTCCTGCTCAGTTCCCAATAAGTAGTTAGAAAAGAAAAGAGCAAGAAAGAGCACCAGTGAAAGAGAGCAATGGAAGGTACTGTTTTCATTAACAGTCTCTCTGTAGTATGGGGTCAGTAATGCTCTTCTTTTGATGCCCTCATGATAGTGCCAAACACAAGTGGCTGGGGACAGAGGGAGACATTCTACATACTTATGAATGAAACTCAGGGCAGTCTCAGTGCATTAGAAATGACACACAGTTCAGGGTGATTTTAGAGCCTTGGTGGCTGAATCGTATAGAAGGACACCACAGCAAATAATGACACACGAAAGAAGGGATGCAGAATAAAATGGCAACACAATGTACATGGCATATGTTACTGGGCTAAACATATTTATAAAAACCTGAGAGGTACCCTCTAATACAGCTGTATAGTATAGATGCTGCAGATTTTGCCCTTAAATGAAAGTCATGTAATATAATATAAGATCTAGAACAAAGAAATAATGGTGATCATTTTCCTGACTTAATTTTAAATCCCAGGCTTGCATAGGCTTGGGAATCATGCACAATTCTACAATTTATTCTTTGATAATATTTTTTTTCAAATTTGAGTATTTTAAGCTTATTTCTATATTTTCCAACTTCTTGATGGATTTATTTTTTTCATGTTCATTACATCAAACTCAATGCCGTATGGATAGCATTGTCTTTCCTGTTATCAAATATCTACCATCCATGTTAATGGAATTATTATTATGTTTATTTGGAACATAAAATTTGGAGTAGGTTGGCCTGAGGTTGACATCCCCACCATTCCTCAAACCACTTTATGACCTTTGCCTCGCTGCATTGAAAACCTTCTCACTTTCCAATATTGGATATTGCATGAGCATCTTTCATAGCTTAGGCGAGAGTCACACTTGCTAAGCATGCATTCTATGTGTCTATCTACATGTTTTGTTACTTATTAATTTTAAAAATAACTAGGATATTACCATTCAAAAATAATCATAGATGTCCTTATTGAGAGTAGACAGACAAAAAAGATTTCTTAATTCAGTAACATGTTGACACCATTCACATCTCTATTAGATATTGACTTAGAAATATTAGAACTGAAAAAATAAGCAAAAATTAAAAGAACATAAATTTCAGAAAATGTATTTATTATACTATGCAATAAAAGCTCCTATATAAAAGTCCTTTGCTGTCACTTGAAGAAAGGTTTAAGCTGCGCTGCAACACCTGTTACATAGAAATCATAGAAAATGCCAAATATTGGCAGGCATGCTAAAAACTCAACCATCCCAAAATATGAGAGACTGTCATCTGTTGAGAGGTAATGCATTTGAATTTATGAAATTGTCTGCGTAGCCTGAAATTACAGGCACTAAGCTAATGGGGTACACTTTGCAATATTTTATTTCTACTGTTCTAAAGACACTGCTAGTTATCAGTCTATCAGTTAATATTATTTACTAAGTCTCAATATATAGAGAAACGAAATAAGCATATTTTGGTTTAAAAGAGATTGTCCAGTTCTAAACC
The DNA here is from genome assembly GCA_963573855.1 of Lepilemur septentrionalis. Taxonomy (NCBI): domain Eukaryota; kingdom Metazoa; phylum Chordata; class Mammalia; order Primates; family Lepilemuridae; genus Lepilemur; species Lepilemur septentrionalis. Next base: position 21,903 of record CAUYMX010029911.1, read on the forward strand.
ATCTTTTCATTTAAAGATAACATTTTTCATCAGTTCAGACACAAAACATTGTTCAAATGGAGGAACAGCTGGCACAGATGTCAAAGAATTCTGTGCTCTGTGGGAGTCGCAGCTGAAGTTTGTATCTCACTTTGCTTGGAGTCTCATAGGAACATAATGAGTGGTCACCTTGAAAGGAGGATGACAAATTTTGCATTTCTATTTTTTAACTACTTAATTTTATAACGAACATTATACTCCTCCAATATGGCAATGGCCATCTGAAATAGATGAAAGTGTAGAGCCACATCTGTCATAACCCATCTACACGCTTGAGATGTGACACGGTGACCCTGACTGTGGCACTACTGCAAAGAGAGACTAGATGGAGAAAGTATTTGAATTACTGTTCCGTATATCTCACCATAGTGTCATATGGTAACTATGTCATATGGTAACTTAAACTATGCAGTAAAAAGAATGTGTTTAAGACCAGATTTCAGAACCCTGTCAGCAAAAATTCCTTCTCATAATCTCAAAGTATTTGTCAATGTCCACACAATGAGTCTTGGTAGAAAACCTAAAGAATGTTTGTGATCGCACAAGTATTGTGCTTTTAAAAAAAATTCTAGATTTGTGTTTGTTTATGGCTGCAAATTCTCACCATAGATCACTCTTGCCTGATAGTTCTTAGATATTACAGTGCATTTTATATTTGTGAGTGTAATATTTGTATTACTTTTATAGTAATTACCCCTTTTTGTATGTTTTCCAAGAAATTTCTGCTTAACTTTAGGCATGAAGATGCTCTTGGTTCTTCCAGAAAATTTATGTTTAGTGCTTATGTTTTAGGTCTATGGTGCATTTTAAATTGATTTTTATGATGTGGGATATAGAGGCGGGATATATCTGGCAGATGTGGTGGTTCGTGCCCATAATCCCAGCACTCTGTGAGGCCAAGGCAGGAAGATTGCTTGAGCCAAGGACTTAGAGGCTGCAGTGAGCTATCATTCCACTGTGCTCCAGCCTGTGCCCTATCTCCCCATCTCTAAAAATTAAAAGAAAAAAAGAACTTGATACCAAAATGATAAAAAGTTTCTTAAAAATATTTTTTACCAATATATCCAGTTTTTCCAGAACTATTTTTTGAAAAGACTTTCCTGTCCCTTTGAATTGACTCTGTCAGTGTTCCACTGATCATAAATATACACATCTTTTTTGGTCTCTCATTTTTGGTTCCTTAATTTATTTTTCAATCCTTGCACCGATGCTTATTACAATAACCATACTTTCTATCTTGAAGTCCTATAGTGAAAGTCTGCTTTATGCTGTTTTCTTTTTTCAAGGTTATTATGGCTATACTGTACTCACTACATTTCCATATAGTTTTGGATTCAGCATATCAATGTCCTCAAAAAAGACCACCTTAGGAAGAATAGATATCTTAACAATATTGAATCTTCCAGTGTTAATGATCATGGTATATATCTGCAATTACTCATCCCTTAACATTGATAATGTTTGATAGTTTTGGTGAAATGATCTAGACATTTGTCATCATATTTAATATTAGGTATTTTATATTGTATTATTTTTATTGATTTATTGCTAGAAACTCTATTGCTTTTTGTAAATAACCTTGTTGTGTATGACAATTTTGCTAAATTCATTTATTAATTCTGGTAGCTTTTTTTTTTCATTGCTTCCATACATTTTCTTATACATAATAACGTGTATGTATAAAACTCCTTTAAAATAAGGAGTTTTACCTATTTTCAACCTATGTCTTTTAACTTTTCCCCCTTTTTGCATAGGCTAGCACTTGCAATATGATAATGAATAGAAATAGAGAAAATTAATATCCTTATCGTTCTTAAAATTTTCTTATAGTTTTCTCATTGGTGCCCAATATTACTAATAATATTTATTATTAGTAGTAATCATATTTAGTATTACTAGAAAATATCCTTTTATTATTAGTATACACAAATTTTTAAAATTAAGAATGGATGTTGAATTTTTTTGCAAATAGTTTTTACTGCAAGTATTAAAATAATTACATGCCTTTTCTCTTGTATTCTACTTATGTGGTGAATTACCATGATTGACTTTGATTTTTAAAACATTAATTTCTACATAAGTCCCACATGAGTGACCATGATGTATTTCCCTTTTCACATATTGCTGGTTTGAATTTGATTATATCTGTATCTAAATTAAAAAATGATACTGTTAAATAATTTGGTTTTTGTTTTCTTTACTTTTAAATGGCTAAGCTCTTAGTATCGGGGTTATAGTGGCATCATAAAATGGCTTAAGAAGTGTTCTATCCTGTTGTATATTTTGAAAGATTTGTAAAATTTTGGTATTATCTTTCCTAAAGCATTTCACAGACTTCATAAATGAATCCATGTGGCCCTGCAGTTTTCTTCCTAGCAAGGCTTTTTTTTTTTTTTACTTTATTAATTCAATATATTTAATAGATATAGGGCTATTTAGACTTTCAATCTTGTTTCTTCTAGCATCAGCTTTTTTGGTGTTATGATAATTTATTTATTTATTTAATTTCAGAAGATGCTAGCATGGATGTGGAGAGAAAGGAACACTTACATACTGTTTGTGGGTCTTCGAACTAGTACAACCTCTAAGGAAAGTAGTATGGAGACACCCCAAAGAACTAAGTGTAGACCTACTGTTTGATCCAGTAATCACACTACTGAGTATTTACCCGAAAGAATAAAAGATATTCTATAAAAAAGACACTTGCACTTGAATGTTTATTGCCGCAAAATTCACAATTGCAAAGATGTGGAATCAACCCAAGTTCCCATCAATACATGAGTGGGATTAATAATATGAGGTATTTGTATACCATGAAAAAAATGATGAACTAATACTTTTTGTAACAACCTGGATGGAACTAGAGACCATTCTTCTAAGTGTACCATCTTTGCTAATATTTTTTTCAAAACATTTTTCTATTTTATCTATTTTGTTAAGTTATTGGTTGTTCATATTATCTTATTACTGTTCATTACTCTCTATAAGAATTATATCAATTCCTTTTCTATAACCATTGTCAGTAACATTGTTTTCTCTGTTTTTGTTCATGATCAGCCCTGCTAAAGCTTCACCAATTTTATCAATTATTTTAAGGAATCAACTTTAGGCTTTGTAATTTTTCTTCATTGTTTATTTTGTATTTCAATTATTTTTCTTATTTTTTTTCCTTTCCTCTACTTATGTTGGGCTTATTTTGGGTTTATTTTGCTCCTCTTAAGTTGGAAGTTTAGATAATTGGTTTTAGACTTTTCATTTTTATATAGTATAAACTATTAATTTCACTCAAATTATTGATCTAGCTGCATTGCAAAGATTTTGGCAGGCTATGGTTTGATTATCATTGAATTAAAAATATTTAATTCAATAAATTCAAATAAAAATAATTTCCCTTGTGATTTATTTTTTGTTTCATAATATTTCATTAGTATCTGATTCAAAATAATTATAATAATTTATAATTATTTTAATTCCTAATAAAATATCCTATATGTTATTTGTACTGATTCTTTATTTAATTATATTGTGATCAGAAAATATGCTGTTCTATTTCAGTTAACACTGTGGTCTACAACCTGCAGGCGGAGGAATGGGTCTGTAACCCGTTATTCATGTTAGGAACTGGGCCACAGAGTGCTTCCCCCTCCACCTCTGCCTCCCCTGCCAGCTCTGTCTCCTCCCCAGCTCTGCCTCTCCCCTCCACCTCCCCATCCGCCCCCTACCCCCATCTGTGGAAAAATTGTCTTCCAAGAAACTTAGGAACCTGCCACATAGCAGGAAGTGAGCTGTGGGCCAGCTAAGGACGCTTCATCTCTATTTACAGCTGCTCCCCATCACTTGCATCACCATTTGACCTGTGCCTTTTCATCCCCTCACCCCAAGTCTGTGGAAAAATTTTCTTGGGAGAAACTGGCCCTTGGTGCCAAAAAAGTTGGAGACCATTGCTTTAATATATATTTAGACTGGGTTTATTATTCAGTATACACCTAATTTCATACATTTTAAAATAAATGTGTATTAGTGAGAGTGTTCTACAAATGTTAATGAGGACAAATAGATTGATAGTTTTCAAATCTTTATATTTAACAGTTTTGTCTACTTGTTTTAAAACTTACTGAGAGTTATTAAAATCCTTAATTTTAATCACGAATTTATATTTATCTCTTTTTTCAATTCTCTCAGTGTTTTACTGATACATTTTAAAATTCTGTTGTTATGGACATACATATTTATGACTGTTATCTGATTAATTGCTTCCTTTATCAATATTATCCATTCTTAAGTTTTCCTAAATTTGTTTTAAAGTCTACTTTTAAAATATTTATTCATAGCTTTTTCATTGATATGTGTGGAGTTATATATATATATATATATATATATATCTGTCTTGAAATATACCCACACACATACAAATATACATATATACATTTTTTGGATTATCTACATTTTTTGTTTGTTAGGGTGAGAATGATGGTCAATGGCAATTTTTTATATCCTAAGTGAAGGTAGAATACAAAATGTATCTTACCATCCAAAAATTACTTAATATACAATATTCTTGAGAGAATAAAGTCTATGGGTTATGGTTACCCTTCATAAAAAAATTAATCTCATTTATTCTAAGATGCCCTACATCTATACAGAAGCCTCTTCTGTGATTTTATAGGGACATATCTTTCCAAAGAGAAAATGTTAATATTTTAAAATTGATTTACTTTCTTGGCTATCGTGAGAGGGAAAAATCAGAAAAAATTCATCTCTTATTTCATCTCCTGTGGGTCTTCTACCTGATCATAGAGATTGCTACATTAGGCATTGGTACCTTTGAAAAAGAAACTGCAGAGGGGAATTCTATGGATAAAGACACACAATTGAAAATGTCATTTTTTAAAGCCCTACAAAAAACCTGTATTGCTCATGGAATTATTTTACTTCAGTGTCATACTTGAATTTTTCCAGATGAACTTTCTTCATCTCAGAACATCATATTTAAACAACAACAACAACAAAAAGGCACATTGAGAGAATCTCTTTATTCTCCCTACCAAGATAACATAAACTCTGCTGAAATAGACTGTCTTTTCATCATATCGAAGTGAATTATCTATTGCAAGAAAATTAAGATAATGTCAAAGTTACCATATGTTTGTTTTCCCCAAGTTATCAACAGAAAACTTGCTCATAGGTTGTTGATAATTTGTCAGCAATTATTAATAGGTATTGACACTAACAAAGTTCCCAGCGGGGTTTAGACTTCAAAGTAGCTCAGAATTCAAAACCCATCAGTAAGCAGCTGCTGCTAACACCAAGTGCACACTGCAGTTTCATTTTATTTGGAGGTATTCATATTAAGCAGGAATTTAAAAAATACCCAAATGACAATGAAAATGCTTTTTATTTTAAATTCATTTTAAGGGTATCAATCAGACTAGAGGAAGGTTGATAATAATATTCTAAAAGACTTAATTTTTAAATTGAATCTTTTTTTATTTGTATTATGGTTCCACACAAACATACCTTAAAAAGTTAAATAACTCTACAATATAAAAACATAATAAAAATAAGCAATATCCAACTTTAGTCATCTCACCAACTGTCTTTGGGTCAGTTGGTAACTTTGTTGTTCTTGACCAGGCCGAATTATATGTCTGGGGATTAACTAGCCTTTTTGCTTATCTAGGTTGTCCATACCCAGGATAATTAGAGCAACTCAGCTATACTTCACCTGTCTTTTACCCTCCAGTGGACTAAACTGGGATTATTCTTTTGGTTTTGGCAGAAGAATAAGAGAAGAGGAAAACCCAATCATTTAGGCACATTTCAAGCTCTTGTTTCCATGATGTCAGCTAACATCCAATTGGTCCAAGCAAATCACATGACCAAGTCCAGAGTCCAAGTAGAGGATGATAAATCTAAGTGACATGGTAAAGGCCATGGGTACAGGCAGGGAGGTGTAAAACACAGGGGTCAATGACACAATCTACTTGCTATACCATTTAAAGTCCTTAAACTTACATTTTTATCTACTTTTAAATTTCTCATATTTTTGTATATATATTAAATCATATCAGAAAATTTATATTTAAGTTAAAATTATTGGGTTAATAATATTCTTTGTTTCTAAATCTATTGATATATCTGCACAACCAGTATAAAGAAGATATAAGAAGTTATCTATGTTAAGAGAAAATTTTGCAGTTGGGAAAGTGCATAGAATGCATTGGTATTGAAGTCAATATGAATTGAAAGGGATTTTTATATAAGAGTTTTTATTTGACTATGCAGGTGATAGGCACAAGCATTAGAAAAGGTATCCATGTAACAAAAATATTTGTATCCCTTTAATATTTTGAAATTTAAATTAAATAAACAACAAAAAAGAAAAGTGCCACATAAAATCAAGATTCTTGACCAAAAAATGCATATTAAAGCATATTTTCTCAAAGAAAAACCACACTACTTTTCAAAATAAGAATACTTAACACTATAAATTGTTTTGTTCTTTTTAAAGGTGTACTTAGTGTGAAATGCAACACACCTAGTGAATTATTACACTTAACTAAAATGTAAAGCTCAATGAATTATCAAAAAGTGAACTACATGTAATCAATATCAAAATCAGGAAATAGAATTTGAGGATGCTTCCGATGTTTTGTTTTTCACACTGGGGAAATGTCTATGGAGTCATTTATTTTGTATAAATTGAGCAAGTTATACACTTATAATTTGTGTATTTTATATTTAAATTTAAAAACAACTATGATGCTTTATCACAAAGTTCTTTAATAATCTTATTTATTATTTTATGGGCATATTTGATGCATGATAAGCTCCTGGTACAGGTAAATTTCAAACATGAGTTCTCTCTAAGCACAAGAACAACATCAAAGAAACAAATGACTTAAAAAAAGGTTTAACATGAGAGATCTGGGGCTAGAATTGTGGTTCCTGAAGATAATTTTTCTGCTCTCTAACTTTACTGGAATGGGCTTTGCTTTCCACATTGATGAGCAAATCAGTATTCAATATAAAGAGGCTATAACAAAGTAAAGTGGAAAATAACTGGGTCAATTTGAAAAGGCCTGAGTTTGTATAATAATTATTTGGTTAGAATCAGTCTGATAAACTTCTCCCTCAACATAAGAACTGAATCCTACCCATATGTGTGGGTACAGCACAGAATATACCATTCCACTTATTATATACTTAATAAATCATTGTTGGAAGGAAGGAAGGAGTAAATGGTATTAACATGCAGTGGAAATACATGACTTTTAGGTCTAGATATCTCTGAATTTGGATCCTTGCTAATGTATTTATATATGTTCTGAATATAAAGAAACTACTTATTTTTTAAGTCTTGGTCTTGCACTCTTAAAAAATAGGAGTAATATTGCCAGAGTTGGAAGAATTAAATTATGTATTTCAAGCAAAACTCTTACTTCAATAATGTATCCAAATGTGACTAAAGAAAGATAAACATTAACTTCACTATATCTTAAAATTTTATATTGTGAAAGTGCCTTTGTTTATTGATTTGCTTCTTTATTTTGTAAGGATTTATTGAAATGATGCATGTGAATGTACTTTATAAAAATAGAAGTAAAATGTTAGTTATTATTAGACATAAATTTTAAATAATGTTTATATGGTTCACTGGACAGTAGATTTTCTAGGCTGAGTCCAATTAAAAGAACAGGTCACAAAAAGAGAGTTCAGCATGTCAATCTGTGAGGGTCGCTAAAGCATCCCACCAGTAAAGTTGGTCCACAGTGCCACTTATCTTTGTCTACAAAGAATTGTCATTTCACAAAACTAGCAAACTGTATTTTTCATGAGCTTGGTTAAATTAATATTCCTCAAATGGAACTTAAAAGTAATAATAGCAAAGGTGCCTGCTCCTCAACAAAATAAATAAAATTAAATTAACACCAAAACCAAAAACCTCTCATCAGCCCAGAAACATGTTTTCACAAAATTAAGGTATGTCAAATAATTACTTTACATAGGGATCATATTCATCCCTGCTTTCCAATATATTTTATTATGAAGACACATCATTAGTTAAACTCAAATAGAATTAAACTTTGCATATTTCAAATATAATTCATAGCCTTATACTATTGTTTGGGAATTTCTCAGTTCAAGCATCTACAAATTGGATTTTCCTAAAGGAATGCATTTTTGGCTTGCATCGTTATTATCTCTGATGCAATCTGAATAATACATATGATCTCAAACTTTCTATACCCATTTTTTTAATGCATGAAATGCATTACAGACCAATTCTTATGAAGTTCTTGTTTTTAATTTGTTAAATTTATTAATGAAATAAAAGAAAAAAATAAAATGCTAAATAAGGTTTTTCTTTTAATAAGTCTCAAGAAAATGCACATATTTTAACAATTTTTCTTATTTGTTTGTCATTTTTCTTGTCAAGTATGATTGCACCCACCACCAATTTTAAATATAAGATAATGTCAAAGTCATTAATCAATTGATAGAAATTTCAATTCACAAACCCTGGATGCCAACCAGATACTCAAAGAACTCCATTAAATTAGGCATAATCTTCTATTTCAGGAACCCATTTGGAATATTTTAATTAGAATGCTTCTTTCCTAAAAATGCACATTCATTCTGTATACTATTAAAATCATCCATAACTGAAAGTAAATAGTGCTATTTTAAAAGATTTTAATGTATTTTCCATTTTCCATGACTTGTCTTGCTTATGAGGATAGGAAGTCATTCATATATTATCCATAAGTATGTGCATTTCCATTCTTTGTGAATGAAAAGACCAAATCCAAGTGATGTGGAAGCCCGGGTCCAACCAGAAGACAAACACTACACAGTAGGTTAAACAGGGGATGTTTGATACAAAGCACTGTTAAGTATGGAAAAAAAGAAAGAAAGAAAGAAAAGCACCGTAAGACATAAGGAAACTCTGTATGATACCCTAGGGCTGAGGGAAAGTACCCAGAGAAAGATGAACTTGGAAGTGTCTCAGATCGTATTGGAAATGTGGGTCAGCTCACCAGACAGCAGAGAAGTTCTCAAATTTGGCCAGAGAGGAGCTGACCTGAGTTACCTGGTAAGCAACAGGCCATCCTCCAGGGTGCAGGGGATCAGCAACTGCAGGCATGTGTGTACGGCGGATTCCAGGCAATTGGTGTGTGCTTCAGAGCACAGAACCCGTGGGCGCTCTGGTTTTCCTGTGAAGAGAGATGCAGAAAGGTTATCACCGGGCAGAGGCTGCAAGGTCACAGAGGGACTGAGACTGGGCAGGTGATTGGGGCAGGCTCTCCCAGATGTCTTCATACCCTCACTGCTGACACTCAGCTCACACGAGACACCTCCTTCTCCTGCATTGTTCATCAACCCCCCTGTACTGCTTGATTTGAAGGAGAAATTCTTAAATAAATTCTGTTATATGGCATATGGTGAAATATTCATTTGGAGCATAGAATCAATAAACTGACAACTGTCAAAAAATGATTATTTTAGGCATAATTTAGGTCATTTCCAGTTATCTGAGAAGGATAAGTCATAGATTAACTACCCGGCAATGGAAAAGTCAGTAAAACCAAGGAAATGGCTTACTTTTCCAAGCATAGATATGTGATTTTAAGTATGATTCAGTTAGTAGAAGTTCAACACAAAGCCAGTGTCCTAGGTTTCCAAATTATAGGTGAGAATAATAAATGAGATTGTATCCTTCATCAGGATTTATAAATCCATCCAACAAACCTAAGCAGATTATATTCACATGCTGATAAAGTTATTAATAATTATGGTGGATGAGTGGTTCTTGAAGTTATTCTGATTTTTTGTTTTTGTTTTGTTTTGTTTGGTCTCACACTTTCTTACCTACTCTTAATTCAATACCCATGTTCATGATTTCAAACCCAAGCTCCACAAGAATAGATTCTATGCTGAATGAAATGGGCTTTTCAGACTTGATGTTTATTGGAATTCACCCAAGCTATTTAAACAAATTTGTTAAAACTAATATGTTCCCAATTTGTACTCAATAAAATAATTTGTCTAATCTTTCTTACTATCTATTATTGCTGTAGTGGTAGAGGATCTGGAGGGAGAGTTGATTAAGCCCATTACACTTTCACTCTTCCAGAACCCAATAATTGACATGAGTTGCCTACTACCCTGGCCGGGCCAGCCTTCTCTTCCCATTTCCCACTACCTGCAACATTCTCTCTCCCTGGACAGATTCACATCAGACAGAAAATTGCAATAAAATTAAGCAAGAATAGGTGGTAAATACAAACAAGATGTGATGTTTCTTTAATTCAGAGACATACATAAAGCAATTAATAGATGTGCCCTAGAAGAAGAACATAAACTGTAATTCATTACACTAAGCACTGATAGGAGAATCAGAAACAAGTTTTATAGTGGAAAGTTTTCAGATACAATTTTCCAGATGATGACTTAGTCAAATCACCAACAAGATGTTCTTATGAAACTAGCAACATTTTGGAATGCACTTGCTTGAGATGAAAAAAAGATAAATTGGGATGAGAAATATTCCCTTACCTACTTGAAGGGATGTGTAAAAATCATGTGTAAATTTGATTTTATGTGTAAAAATCAGCATTTAAATTTCTGCATTTCTGTTTAGTTAGTATTCAGAATGTGTTATTAAATCTGTTATTATTGTAGTGCAATCAAATCATTCATCAATCACATCATGTAATAAAGTGTGTAGAGTATTCATCCACAGATACAAGGTTTTTAAATGCGAATTTAATTTGTGAATATATAAGCTTAGTATAACTTCACAACTTTAAAGCATTTTTCTCTTCATTTACTATTTCCTTATTTCATTTTATTTAATTAGTTGTTTTATTTTTATTATGTATATGTTTCACATTTATTTATGCTTTGTTTTTCATTATTATAAATTTTGGCCAATTCATACCAACGAATGATATGCAGAAGTTAGTATTTCCAAAATTGGATGCCAAGTAAAAATAAGAAATGAGAGAATATCTTGATCAATATGATTCCGTATATGTTTAAGAAGAGCTAGAATATATAGGTGTTTAAATGCAGTGAAAAGTACAGCTATAAGTCGGTGGTGAAAGCTCCCTGCTCATACTAACCCCAGGGTTCTAGACCATTCCTTGTTTCTTCTTCTTAACTCTATCCTTACCTTGCAACTAGTCCCTTTTTTAAACTTCTCTAAAATTGCCCAAGTTGAATGTACCATCTCTTTTGTGCCAGGGCTCTGAAGATTTAAAATGGCTTCTTTTCATTATTTCACCAAAATCATTCCCATATAATAGGATAGTTTACATGATGGCAATAAAACAAAATAGGATCATCTGGCTTTCAGACTGAGGTTTTGTGTTATGCCAAAGGAGAAAGATGCCATGAGTAATTTAGAAGGTTTTAAGTACATTTTTATTTAGACATAATCACAAAAAATATGTCAGAGGAAAATGATAAGAATATACATGATAATGTATATTTCAAAATGAATTAAAATATATATCTTTCAAGAAATAAATTTAAATATTTAAAGGACACTTTACCATATCAGATATAAATATTTAAACAGAATAAAATCATTACGAGTCTCTGAGTTTTAGAATTGCTGAATGAATCAGATCATATCATATAGGAAACATACAAATGACAGGCTATTGATAGAGGGTGAATTTTGGGGGGGTGGAAAGTGGGAAATTCCTTACAAGACTTTTGCATATTGTACTTAAGATTCTCTTACTTTGGAAATAATAAATTTATTTCTTCTCAGTCACCTTCAACTCATAGTTGTTGGTATATTTGTACATTTTTTATAATTTTCCTTGTGGTCTATTAGGGCACTGACAATGTTATCTTACGGTATGTGTCAAGATCTTTAATACACTCTCAAAAACACCTACAGACAGATCCCTTAAACCTTTCTTCCCTTGGTGACAAGATGGAAAAATTTTGCCTTATAAATTTCTCAATTCAACCTGTCTTGGAAGACTGTTAAGAACTAATGTGCCAATATTTGAAGGAGTAAACATGTTAGAGTAAAATCAAACAAATGCTCAATGAAAGAAAACAAAAACAGTAATTTTGAGAAATGAGACTAACTTCCTAGCTGAGATTTATCTATGTCCTTTTGTTGTTTTTGTTGCCATTTCAACTTGCTGTTACTAAGGTTTGAAAATAATTTCTCAAAAAATGGCATCTTCAGGTATCTAGTTAGGTTGATGCCCTGAACAATGCATTTGTCTTAACCTCTAAAATATTGTTAGTAAATAGGCATGAAAAAATAATAACATCATGACTGAGAAGAGAAGGTCGACATTTTTGGTATGTCAATGGTTTAGGGATCTCTGAAAGACGGCAAGTGAAGGGCTAAATCTTGATGGAGAGAGAAGAGAATGGAGGAAGCTGCAGGCCAAGGACAAATACAGGGTTCATGAAGCAGCAATGAGAGTATATCTTCCCCAGGTGACCACAACAGGTGATCCAGATGTGGAGTTACTATGCATGGAAAATTTGAGAAATAGTAACAAAAGCTAGAAGAATTAACCTTTACTGCATGTTTACAATGTGCCAGGTCCAAGTGAGTCTTAACAGTGACCCAAGGAGGTACATGTTATTATTATCTCCATTTTACAGATAAGAGAATAGAGCACAATGTCACATTGCTACTAAGTATGGAAGACGGGACCTTGTACACTGGCTTTCTGGATGGAAGCTGAGGTCTTATCAATTATGCTTTATCACTACCTTACAGAGTAGCCTAGAAACCACTGAATTCTACAGAAGAGTCAGGCCTATCTTATACTTGTCTTGCATTGTATATCCCACCAATTTCATCACTGTGCAAAAGTTTCCTCCTCTCTGACAATTTGCATTAATTTCTTCTTCCCTTCAATATTGTATTTTGATAGAATTAATCCCTGTGTGTTCAGCACAATCTCATTATCATCTTTATATCTCTGTTAATACATATTTTATATGCTCTATTACATTGCAATTATGGGTATTTACATATCAGTATTAATATTTTTATTACTATCACACACTGTAATACCTAAAACATAGTAAGTTCTCAATAAATTTCTATTGAAAAAATTGAATTTATGGAGATGATATTTCTGTCGAAGAGATGACTATACTGATCAGAAAAAGTACAGAATTTATAAATGCAATGCATAAAGTTGCAAATAATTCAACATTAAAATAATATAAACTTACTCGATATTGAAACAAGAGCAACTGTGATCATATATATGCACATATATAGAGAGAAAAGTAAGGAGCATTTTCTACCACTGATGGTTTATAATAAAACATATTATACTTAATATGATTTTTTTCTAATGTCAATTGACTATCATGCAGATAAATTAAATGACATATAAATTTGCATTTAGTCACATGTGGTCGCTTGAGCTCTCAGGAAAATATACAGTTTGAAAGTAGAAAAAAATATACCACTTTATTATTTTATTTTTTAAAAACTCTATTACATGTAGTGTTAAGTTTTCCTGTCTGTACATTTTAGTGTTTCTCAGAAATATGAACATCATTTCATAAATATTTGTTTCCCCAAGTGATCAAGTCCATAACCACTACTACCTGTTGTCAGATGTTAGGAACGTCAAGAGAGGAGGCTTCACTTTCAGTTTGCAAGTAACATGTGAATACTAGAAGTTAATCAGTGTGTCACTTACAAAACTTCCCCACAGTATTTCCTGACATTCCTTTATCACTAGTCAACTTTTATAACAAGTGCAGAAAAATTCTAACAAGAATTTGAATAGTCAACATTCTATTTTAAATATCTCTAAAAATGCTTTTTCATAACACAGTGTTAAAACCATTCTCACTTTCAAATCTTCTTTCAGACATGCATGTCTTTATTTATAAGACCATGTTAGGCAATCGATTTAAAAGGTATAAATATCATCTGAATTAAAGATAATAAAAATGATTTCCAGGTATTGGAAATATATGCCTAAAGACCCCAGAATGGCCAAAGAGGATATAGATGGTATGATTTAATATTTTCCATCCCTTAGAATAACTAGCTGGTAACTCATTCAAATTTTCTTTGGATTATGCAATGTGTTTTTACTGTGGCTTCATTCTGTTGCATTTTTTAAAACCTCCTTACAACAGTCTTTCTTTAAGAAACTTGCTTTATTAGGTTTAGTGTCAATTAGGGTTTTTAAAAATTAGTTTCTTTTCTAATTTATTCATTGTAGACATTTTTTATTTTCCTTAGAAAGTTTAGCCTCAGGGTTTCATGACACTGGTACTATATTACAGAATATAAATAGAATTCCAGTCTCCCGTTCCTCCTCAACCCCTATAAATTCATTTCTAATGACTGAAGAGCATGCAGAGGCACTCTAAGATATATCAGAGTTTTGCAAAGTCCTTATTTTCAGCATGAAAAAAGAACTCCAAATTGGAACTCATTACTTATAGTTCATTTATTTGCTGGTCTAGAAAAAAGCGAATAATCTCATTATAGCTCAGCTTTGTCTTACACATATAAGAAATCTTTCATCATTATGATGTAGCAGTTATCTTGAGTAAAAAATGAAATTATTCTTTTAGCAGACTGTCTTCCTCTCTACTTATTAGGTTGTGTTAAAAGTACATTTCTTACAGAAAATGCCAATGTCTGATTGGATTTTCAACACACTACATTGAACTGACTGCATATTAAGTTAACTGAGTTTTCCAAGTTGTCTTTTTCCTCGTCCTATTTTTTTCTCTTTTTAACTTTAGAAAGTACTAAGAATATGTTTGATTCTATTTGCATTTTAGAAGGTCTGCCTTATTATAATTTACATGAAACCAGAAGCTGGACTCAGTGAATATGATTACTAAACTATTATGTTTCAAGAATTATATATCTTTATTATTATGTGAAAAAACAGGGAATAGGTTATAAAATGAAGGTGCAGAGTAAAACAAATTCTTTGCAAAACAGCGATACTAATGAAACAACTAGCGTATTTTATTTTTATATAGACTGCTGAAAAAATTCACTATAATTTGTTTGGCAAAATATAAATCAATTTTAAAAAAGAGAATCAAATTTTTCTTTGAAAAAAGTACATATTGTTGAAAATATAAAGAATTTAATAAGGATGATTTTATACTTGCAATTAAAATAATTCAAAAAAGTGCACTAAAGAAGAAAAGGCAAACCAAATGTAGCCAAAGTAATTAATGTATTTACACCCTGAAATGGCAAAAGATCATGGAGCACCGATAGCCCGGCTAAACATCACTTAGAATGAATGACTCATTAGATTTATCCCATCTTACAAAAAGTATATTTAATTAGTTAAAACTTATTAACAACACATGCCATTTGAAAATTAAAGGTAAATAGATTTGGTATATGGAATTATGCCTCCAATTATCTTATTGATTTGTAATACATCAGCAATAAAGGCAACATAGTATAAATCATGGGACATAGAAAAGCTTTTAAAACTCAGACATCAATAAAAATCAAAATGAAAGTTGTTTTGTGTTTAAAGCAATAGCAATTAAATACATTATCTTACACATTTGAAAAAATGACAAATAGTCCATTTTTTCCTTGTTTTATTTTGGTTTTAAGATTCCAATTTTTTACTTTTTATTATGGATATTTGAGAAAATAGCAAAATAAACAATTATTGCCTATTCTTGCTTTCCGTTTTTCCACAAGTTTATATAAAAACAAATCCCAGACATCATATCAGATAATATTTTAACATAATTGTAAAACCATCAGTCAACAAAATTAACAATAATTTCTTAACATTGTCTAATGCCAGTCTGTAATCTCTATTACATTTTTAATTGTCATACAAATGTGTTCTTTTGAAAGTTGCTTTGTTCTAATTAAGATCCAAATAAACTTTTTTTTAACTTTGTTGATATGACCCCTTAAATTGTCCTTTTCCACATTGCTGTTTAAAATTGTTTCACTGAAGGATAGCCAGCGTACAATAAGCTGTACATATTCAAATTGGACAATTTTATGAGACTTGACATATATCCACACCCATAAAACTGTCACAGTCATGATAATGAATATGTCTAATTCTCATTAATCTATTAAGTTTCTTTTAATTTACTACCGTTCTTCTTCCTCCTTCTTCCATCACCTTGCCATGCACTTCTTGAGATACACTTGTCATATACTTGGTAAAGACGTCCAGTCTGCTCTTGGTAAATACTTTTGCCGTCAGTGCCCATGATTTCTGGTCTTAACCTTTTAACAAAGCCAGTGTCTATTTCTTTGCCTGGGGATTTCCTGTAGAGCCTACTCTAATCTTGGATGGAAAACTGGAATTAGCATGCCTGTGATCAAAGTATGACCAAGGAATGACAGCTAGTGGTGCAGAAAAATCTTCAGTTCCCTCGCCCCTTGGATGGAATGCCTCTGAAGAATATTGTGTATACCATTTCCTAGTGTTTCCTAGTGTGTTGTCATTAGGCTTTGGTTCCCCCTAGTGGGAGCTAGTTCATAGTACAGGCTTTCGGCTGCCTTCCTTTTCCTGCCCCACTTTTCCCACTCCCCCTTCATGGTCCCTGCACTATAGTATTGTCCAGGGATTTGCTTCCAGGAAATCCAAAGAAAAACATTTGTCTTATAGATCTTCTCACTTTCAGGGTTTGTTTAATTCCTGAATTCTTTAACAACATTCTTCTAGTCCCAGCATAAGAAGTATTTATAGCCAAAAGAAAAGTATTCTAAAACATAAATACTTTGTAAATTGGGCTGTGTTTTTTTCTTTATACACACAAAATGTTATATTTTATTATATATATATATATTACATAGGCTGTATAATATATTCCATATCATATAACATAATGACAATAACTTTTTGGAGATATACAGAAAAATTTATAATTTGGAAATCTGAAACAGTGAATTACATTATCAGTACTATAGACAGTGATAATATGGAAAGTTTGTGTACTTAAATTTCCATGAATAAATGAGTAATATATAATATGTATTTTATATGATATATAATAAAATATGTAATATGATATATGAATTGTTATAATATGTAATATATAACATATATAATAAAATGTTACATTTTGTTTAGATACAGAAGAAAACACAGCCCAACTTACGAAATATTTATGTTTTACAGTGCTTTTATTTTGGCCATAATTGATACATTTTAAATCAATGTTTTAAAAAAATTGTTTTTAATAAAAAAGAGTTTTACTTGAATGGACTTGACGCATCTTATTTGGCATTCCAAAGTAATTCTCCCTTTACTTATAACATATACACTGTAGGGTAGACCATTTGAAATAGAATACATTTTATAAGTGAATCAAATAATTTCAGTTAAGTAAATAATAATAAATAATTAAATATTGACCTAGTCATAATATTATTAAACTATGTGAAACATAGTCACTTCCAAAAAGTGAATTATTGATGGTGATACAAATCCTAAGTCTAAAATATGAGAGAAAGTGAAAAATATTCTTTCTATCTTTTCACAAGTTATAATTTTATCTACCAACAAGAGAGCTGGCTATTTGATATAAGGATGTTGGTTTATTTATAGCACTTAGCGAAGGGCTAATTTAAAAGCTATAAGCTTAATAGCCTGAATAAATACAGTTTTCTTAAAACAGACTAATAGGAGTAAGATCTTAATTAAATTTTATTTACTTCTAAAATTTATTTGTATTTTTACATGTACTTGCCATTTGTGTATTTATGTTCATATTGTCAATGTTGCACGTTCACAGGTGGAACTATTGATTATTTGCATCCACCTTGGCATGACTCTAATTTAACCATGTCCAATGACAACATTCACAGGCAGACTTTCACCATGGAAATAACCTTACTCATTACCAGCAATAACATTTCCCCCTGACTTCTTATGTAATGAAATACTTTACATTTGGTATTTACTGCTAGTTTTTCAGCCACCTCACTTAGCTACTCTCACATTTTCCAGATATTTTCATTGTTGAATTATTTAGAACTCTGTGTGCTATGAATGAACACCTAATTCATTTTCCTTTTGTGCCAGCCTCATTTTACCCATTATGGAGCTAAAATGTGGAGAGATCGTTATAGACCAAATGGGACATAATGATTTGTTCATTCAACAAAATGTATGGACTGCCTAATTATGTGCTAGAAACTATTCTAGGTGCTGAAGATAGAGCAGTGAACAAGTTAAGCAGGGACTCTAATCTTTTAGACTTTATATTCTAGATAAAGGGCAAAAGACCAAAAACTAATAACAAAAACAAGATTTTTTCAAATAGTAATAAATGATAAGAAGATGGTGACAACCAGAAAATGATAGCATTGTTCAGAGAAAAATTAATAGCTGAAGTTAACTTTTCATCTTGATGTAAAACAATAATGTGTGATGTACAACTGTAGAAACGCAAGGATTGAAATGACTGTGTTCAAATCCATAGCTGAGACCTCAAAACATACATGAAGGCAGTGGCTTCTTCCCTTCAGCCATATGGATATGGTGGACATCCCACAATTCATTATAGTAATACCAAAAAAATCATTTTCATATGAATTTCCTTACCTAAGTGTTACGTATTATTCCAAAATATTAATTAAATTTCTAATTAGTTTTGTCATGGCTTCCTGACCTATGTATCAGAATAATCCAAAAATAAACATATTCTAAAAACTGATTATCATGGCAGCTAATATTAGTTACAGATACCATTATCGCCTTAGACTTGCTTTGTTACTTATCATAGAACTGATTGCCTGATATCCTTTATCAGAGTGACTGCTTTCTAGCCATAGAAACTTTTGTTTAAACTTCCCCTATGTGCCCGATATTTGAACTGATTGAACTGGAGCTGTTTGTTAATGAATCAATCCACACTGCTTGCCCTCTCTTTTCTCCTGTCCATCCCAAGATGATTCAAAGTAGTCTTGATAGACTGTCCCCTGTGCATTGTAACACATAACCTAAAAGTACTTCCTTAATCCAGTGAGATGTCTCTGACTTCAGATAGCTGTTTCAGGTCTTTATTTCACAGGTGTTATACAATTATTAAAAAGCATTGAACTATTCAAACTGTTTTCAGGTAAGAAAATAAGTTAATAATTTTGAGATGAAGTTATTAAAAAATAATTTAAATCTGTTTGCTCTTTAATATTTACCCATACCAACATTGTCTGAGCAATACTAATATCTTATTTACTCTAGGAAGTACAGTTCACACTTCTCAGAATACACTTCCTCAAATTATGGTCCTTTGGCATTGTTACAATGAACTGTAGAATCCATAAATTCCTCTTACACTCGTACTAAAAGCCACCATTTTCCTCTATTATAGAAAAGGGAAGCTTCATACTATTGTCATTTGTATTACTATGCTTATGTTTCTTTAACCAGCGCAATAGCTTATAATATCTTATACGTATTAAATTTTCAGAAACATTCCTGAATTATCAATTTAAATGAAGCATAGTGCTATTGTTGAAATGTAATTTACTCACGATTGCATTTTTAAACATAAGGTTTTCAGCTTAAAATAATTTCTTTTGTAATAAATAGAAAGGTACATCTTTTTATCACTTTGCGAAGAATGATAAAATCTGTTCTGAATTTTTAAAAATCATTTTTAAGCTTCTTGTATTGTTACAGCATACTGGACTGGGAAACCGAGAGCCACACGAGAGTACTGCAAAAAAGGCTTTTATTACGCCCGTGGGCTCAGAAGGGTCTCACCTCCAAATTCTGAGCAAAAAAGCATGGTGGCTTTTATATGTTTTGTTAGGAGGAAGCTGGTGGTCACAGAAACAAATGGTTACAAAGTCTGTACAAGACTGAAGTCCAGTCAAAGGTCACTCTATAGTTGCTTAATCATGCTATTTTGCAGTTATGCTACTATTAGGAAGGGAGTAGAAAAATTTTCCCTTACAGTAGGTACCTAGAAATCTTTGCATATAGATAGAAACAATGGTTATTTTAAAATTCTTCCAGTTCTGAAGTACAGTGTGAATACTACCAAGCACCTCTGAAAAGGGAACATTTTTTCCAGACATGATACATTGCTTTCTCATTCATTTTTTCTGTCATTTGTATGTTTCAGTCATAAGCATTAGCCTCAGGAAGGAGTTGCTGCTCAGCAACATGTGGAGCAAAGTATCCTCTAAACAGCTCCACATGCTTTTGTGGTTCATTGGTTTTCAACTGTCTTATACTTACATTGATGCTGATATTTAGATTGCCTTATTTGTATTAAATAATAGCATCATTTATATTCTTTTTAAATCATTACTTTGAAAATGCACGACCAGAGATTTAATACCTGCTTTTAAAATTGAGATAAGTGAATATTAGCTTATAAATATTATTTGGCACCTGTAACAAAGAGACGCATAGATAGAAAAAGATTTTTTAAAAACCTAGTCTTTGCCTTAGGAGAATGAGCAATGAGCCTTGGTGTTGGGCCAGAATGTAGATTCAGTGCAGTGTACTGCAGTTAGGCTAATACACATTTCTGTCTTTTTGTTATATTTTCTATCAGTGTAAAAATATAAGATACATGATTTTTTTCTTTCTTTCTTTTTCTTTTAATAAACACAAACATTTTTCATTGCGTTATAGCTGGGTTAATACTTTAATGCACTAAATTGTTTCTCACAGAATAGAAATGCAATGGTATTGATGCTTTCTCACAAATAATTCTGAGCTTACATTTGAGCTTGACATGAAGACACATCAAACAACAAGCAACCCTCAATGAACTTCCAAGGGCAAAGAATTCTATTTTCCCCAGATTATTGTCACAATGTGATAGAAGTCCAGTATATAATTTGTTATACAAAATAATAGTAAATGCCTCAGTTTCACATTTATATTTGTGGCATTCTTTTGAGCCCTTTAAATTCCTGTAGCTCTTAAGGTTTAGGATTTAGAAAAGGATGTAGCATTAAGAGATGAGTGCAGTCATATGTGAAATTTTCCATAGAAAGTACTGTCAACATCTATAACATTCTATTTGTGCTAAATATTTGTCTAATATGTAAATAAAATGGGACATTTAGAAGATTCTGGATTCTATATCTCAGGAAGTATCTATAGTCAATTGCAGAGAACAAGATAATCTTTTGAATTTTTACTTTATTTTTTTTTTTTTGAGACAGAGTCTCACTGTGTTG
>CAUYMX010029912.1:0-13610 GCA_963573855.1 Lepilemur septentrionalis
CCAATTCTTCTCCAGGACAACGCCCAACCACATGTCACACAACCAACACTTCAAAAGTTGAAAGAATTGGGCTACAAAGTTTTGCCTCATCCAGCATATTCTCCTGACTTCTCTCCAACCAACTACCACTTCTCCAAGCATCTTGACAAGCAGAGAAAAGCCTTCCACAACCAACAGGATGCAGAAAATGCTTTCCAAGTGTTTGTCAAATCAGGAAGCACAGATTTTTATTCTATAGGAATAAACAAACATTTCTTGTTGGCAAAAATGTGTTGATTGTAACGGTTCCTATTTTGATTAAGAAACATGTGTTTGAGCCTAATTATCATGATTTAAAATTCATGGTCCAAAATTGCAATTACCTTTGCACCAAACTAACACTTATGGAAAACAGAAGCAGTTTAGTACTACCTTTGGATTATGATCTTTCTGATATAATAGCAGCTAATGAATCCTGTAGAGTGTTTTTCTAATTACAGTAACAGATTGCCCCTAGAGTTGAAGTGTGAACTACCTAGTACAGACTTACTAAAACACCGCCTATGTCACTATGCTGAAATCTTGAAATTGTTTCAGGCAGATTATGGACATGAAAAAAAAAAAAACCCAAAAAAAAAACCAGAACATTGAAGCTATTGGCTAGATTCCCAAGATCAACCTCCCAGCACACAAAGTGCCATATGTCATTGATCTTGGTAGTAGTTTTTATTTTTCATACATTATGTGTTTTGATGATCACTATATTAAGAAAAAAAGGTGGAGGTTTGAATTCTTAACTCCCACCTATTTTAGAAAGGAGGGTTGAGCAGATCTCTCTTCATCACAGCACATTTTTCTATCATGCATCCATACATGCTTTCTCAGAAATTTCCTTTCCCATTATTCCCTTCTGTGTTTTTCTTCCCCTAACCAATTCTTTTTGATTGTTTTTATTATTTTTTCAGTTTGATATAATTTCAGTACAGAAAATGTGCAAGAATAATATCTAACTCGAGATCATGTGCTCAGTTCCTCATACTTTTTCTTTCACGGCACTGATATTTTTGAAACGCACATGGCTACACTTGGTAGCATGCCTCTCAATCTTAGTTTGCCCAGTGTTTCCTCATGAGTGAGTATAGGTTATAAAATCTGGCAGGGACACTGCAGGACACATTTTGTATCCTTCAATGTGCATCGTATCAGGAGACACATGATGCTCCATTTGTCCCATTATAGATGATAACTTTCATCAATTGCAAGACCAGGTCCTGAGATATTTACTAGAGTCCTTTCCTGTACTCATCTACTCCCAACACCCAAAAAAGTCCCTAAGAGATGTGATTAATATTTCCTATATGACTCTCCAATCCATCTACCCTTTTCTTCATCTCTTCAATGGTCTTAGGTAAAAAACTCATACTTTTGTAATATATTAAGGCAGTGACTTTCTAACTGACCAATCCATCTCCTGCCCTGTTCTTCATTTTATTATTCGAAAAGCCTATAGTGTCAGTATTTTAGATTATAAGGTCCCTGACAGCAAGGACCTTGCCTCTTTTGTATATTATGGATCTAAAACAGTGTTAAAAACATAGTAAGGGTGGGGCGCGGTGGCTCACGCCTATAATCCTAGCACTCTGGGAGGCTGAGGCAATAGGATCGCTTTAAGTCGGGAGTTCAAGACCAGCCTCAGTGAGAACTAGACCTCATCTACACTAAAAATAGAAAGAAATTAGCTGGACAACTAAAAATAGAAAAAAATCAGCCGGGCGTGGAGGCATACGTGTGTAGTCCCAGCTACTCGGGAGACTGAGGCAGAAGAATTGCTTGAGCCCAGGAGTTTAAAGTTGCTGTGAGCTAGGCTGACGCCACAGCACTCTAGCCTGGCCAACAAAGTGAAACTCTTTCAAAAACAAACAAACAAACAAAAACATAGTAAGTATTCCATAAATATTGGTTGAATAAAATAATAAAATGCAAATTTAAAAATATAACTTTCAAACCTAAAATCCTTGTATTGTTTCTTACAGATTACAGTCATTTTCCCAACGCCTTGGCCTAGCCAACTAAATGCAAGCTGACTATTCCAAATTTATCATTCACCACCCTTTAATATACTCATTGCTCCAGTGATACAAAATTATTGTTTTGCACTTAAGCCATTCATCTATTTTACAATAACATACTTTTATGCGTGCTGCTACTTTGGCTGTCTTCTTTGAACTAGCTATAAATTCACTTATAACTCCAAAATGCAGGTCAATTCTTGTTTGATCACCACAAACCCCCTGTTTTAATATAGATACATTTTTTTTTTTTCTGTCACCAGTAAGACACTCCATCAAAGCACTTAGTTCACTGAACTGTTATTGCCGTCCTGTTTTTCTGGCTCTTTTTGAGTAAGGATAATTTATTGTTTATGTTTGTACGTTCAGTTCATAACTGAGTACCTGTTAGAGGTGTGCAATCATATATATTTGTTCAAAAAGTGATAACCTTTCTCCCGTTTGCTTTCTTTGCAAATGCAGTTTTACTCATCCTTCAAAACTCAGGTTTCACTTCATCCAGGAGAACTGGTCTATTTTCCTTCTTGGAATTCAACAATTCTTTGCTTTCATCACTTTTAGTGTTTATCATTATTAATCATTTAAATCAATTTGATGTATGGCAGAAATGACTATTTATTTTTATAACTCCCAAAGTGAAATATAAACCCATTGACAACAAAATCTATGTCTTAGTTCTCATTAGATTTGCTATAATAATTATATACACAATAATTCCTTCAGGAAAAAGCAGAATTATAGTGAGCAATTGTTAGAGCTTTATTATAGACACAAACCACTGGAGCCAATCAAAGAAGTGAACCCTTTGGGGGAAGGATTTTTATGGAGAATAAAAAGAGAAGATTCTATTATATAACAAAGTATGGAATTAGGTGCTTTCTAAAAATGCTATGTAAATATAAACTGATTGAATATAGTCTTTGCAGTCAGACCATAATGATATATTTCATCCTTAGTAAGTAAAAATTGTGAAAGATTGTTATTATTGCTTGTAAATTTTTTTCTCACATTTTAATAGTATTTCACACTTTGTAAATTGCATTTACATACATTATCTCTTGTTAGTACTTAAAATTATTCTGTAAAGTAGAAATTGTCATCTCTAAGTTTTAGGAGAGGAAACTGATAGTCAGCAAATTCAAGTTCAAATTCAAATGCACATTACTTTCCTGAGTTCTGTCATATTTTTAATTATCAGAGAAATACACAATTGTGTAATCATTGCAGTACAGACAAAAGGGAAAGTAAGTAATGATTCGGGATCTGATCTAAGATTTTTCTATTCGTACTGTATCTGCTAGGATAGTTTATTCTGTTGTATAACCTAACTGTGAGTGCTCTAAGTATGATACAGTACTCAAAAACATTCAATGCAAAGATGACACAGGGTCAGTTATTTAATCCAAATTTAACATATGAGATGTCAGGCAAGAAAAGTACAAAATGCAAAGGAGTTTGAGATTTTCATCACCTTATTTGAATTTGTAGTTTAGACTATTGATCAAAAGACATCTGATGTCCCATGTTCTGTGTGAGTCCAGGGTTGGCAAGTACTAGGCATGAAAGCAGGTCTCCTGGCCCTTGACACAAATTACAGCATGGTCATTTGACTTACAAAAATGTTCTTGGAGCAAAGGTGAGCATGTTTAGGTAACAATGTTAAATTATTGCCTCATGTCGTAGTATCTCAAGTATAACGGGGATAAAAGAGTGGTGTTAGTAAACCTAGCAATGAATAGTGAAATGAAGAGATTGGTGAGTCTTTGGTAATTCCAAAGCTGATTCTATTCCATCCAGTCATCACAGCAGGTATTTTCAGACATTCACTAAATTATCATCGTTAAGTGGATTATAACCTGCACAATATCATGACCTTTTCATAACGTCCCCGTAATTTTAAGAATATATCTGTTTGCTCATTTGCACAGTTTGAAACATTATCATCTATAAAATTATGTTTTATTTTAGTCAAACTGTTGTAATGCTATTCTGCATATCCACACTATCTCCTGAATTATTCATTCAACCATACATAATGAATTATATATAATTCTTCATTTTTATCATCATCACTATAGTTCAGGCCCACATCATTGCATGCTTAAGTAATAGCAGTGATATTCTAAATAATCTATTTCTAAACATACACTTATCTCAAATGTCTTGTTTTGATTAGACTTTCTATAGACTGTACTGATCATATAACTTCCCTGCTAGAACAACTTTGATAATTCCACAATGTCTATGTAAAAAGCACATAAAAGCACATTATAAGAATTGTGGGTTCATTATTTTTCATGTCTTAGTAGAGTAATAATATTTGGCTATTTTTGCTGGTTTATTTAAAATGGCAAGTTGAATTTGGAACTTCAAAATGGAAAGAAAGAATTTTTAAAAAGAAGAAATAAGGATCAAAGAAAGACTACGAATTTGGGAACTCATTTTAATCCATACTCTTTAATCTTCATATTCAAGTCCTTGGCCTTATAGCTTTTGGGGTACAAATACTGAACCAAAGGAAAAATAGGGATTCTTCTAGCCCATTCATTTCACTCACACCATGTATACATGTGTATTGTAAACATATATATGTTGCCAAAACATATATACATAGTTCAAATAGGCTTATAACTTCCACTCTTTCTCTGACCCACCAGGCCAACCTATGTTTAATGAGAAAAAGGATTATCAATTAATTTATATAAATTTTAACATAAACTAATATGAAAAGGCACGCTGAAGAGGAAATGGTCTACATTGGGAACTGTTCAAAATAATGATTATACTCAAAAATATTATTGCATACGGTTTTAAAAAGAATAGAAATGAAAAGATCAGAAATATCTCTGAAGAAACCCTAACTGAAAGCTTGGTTTAGATCTTGAGCCAGTAAAAACTCCTTTTAGAACAATATACAACCAAAATCACTATAATGGATATGGTATTTTCTGAAACTGAGCTATGAATATGCATAAGTTGATTTAGAATGCATAAATATCTTGGCATGGGATTTTAGCCATAGTGAAAATCTTTGTCATATCAACCAATTTTGATTTTTGTACTGTTAATTTTTAAGCATTCCTGCAAGAGTACTAGACATGAATCACATTTCTAAAAATATATTTTCAGTTTTGCTGTCATTTTCTTCCACTAACTGAAATAAAGTCTAGACTATTTAGATAATTTAAAATATGAAACAGTAATCTAATGATCAGTAAAGTTCAGTAAATGTTCTGATGTATCTCTTTAATACCAGGAAATAATAAATAGCAAGCCAAATTCCATTACAGTTAATTTTGAGTATGAATAAAATATTAATATAATAACAAGCTTTCATGTTATGATACATCAAAGGAAATATAGTTAAGTTTATTTGTTTTTTTCTGAATAAAGAATGTTTCTTAGTTGCCCCCAAATTTTAAGTATTTATTACTTACAGAGATTATGTGAAAAGAAAATCTAAAAAGTTTCAAAACCATCTAAAAATTTGAGAAGTAAAATATAACCCAAAAATTAGTAAAACAAAAAAAAATTCAGTTTAAAATGTCACGTAGAATTCTAAAATATAGATTTTTTAAACTATATTTAATTAAATGGATGACACTTTTCTTAAAAATAAAATTTTGCATTCTTCATATTGTCATTCTTAATCATTCATACTTTTACCTGTCCAATTCAGTGCTTTGTGAAACTATACAGTTCATTATATTAAGGAAATTGATTTCATAATCACCTTCACAGTGACAGAGACACCTCCAAACATCTGTCAGCACAGAAAGTTGTATAATATCTATTTGCATATGGTATCTTTTGAATGTTCTGAAAGAAAATGAAAGCTGACGGCTCAATTCTGAGAAAATCTTGAAACATAAAGAAGTTATGTTTTACCTCACAACATCATCATAATACCTATGCTTTACCCCAAATATTCACATTATTTGCATTTACAAAACTGTATAGTTACCCGTGCCCACATAATAAAATTCAGTCTCTTTACAATGGCGATTTATGAGTGGCCTTAGCTAACTTTTCCAGCCTAATATTCCAGTCTAGTCTCCATTTAATGAACTGTTGACAAAGAAACGAGATTGAAACACATGAAACAATTGGCAAAAAAGCAAGATAGTACAAATAATATTTACTGAGATGCAAGCTCCAACTGCCAATAGATTATCAGTAGGCTTGAATAATCAAAAGATTCTTGGAGGAAATATTAAATAATGCCTTGAAAGGACAACAGGATATTAATTGGTTTATAGAAGAGGGAGCACCATTTCTCTGAGAACACACTAAAGAAGGGGAAATTATGATATAGATCTTGACAATATTAAGATCACTATGAAAAGAAGTTGCAGTAACATTCAAAAGTAACCAGGATCAGAATTTCAAGGGCAGGGAGAGACTATAAAATTAAATTAGAAGAGCCTTGATTGGTTATGGAAGTTGGAATATGAACAGAAAAATCACATGTAGTAGTCCTCTCCCCAAGTCTAATTGCACAATATATGATTTTGTTCATTCATCAGTTATTATAATATATTGAACTTCTGAACTTCTTTGC
This sequence comes from Lepilemur septentrionalis, assembly GCA_963573855.1. Lineage (NCBI taxonomy): Eukaryota > Metazoa > Chordata > Mammalia > Primates > Lepilemuridae > Lepilemur > Lepilemur septentrionalis. The sequence goes on from CAUYMX010029912.1 coordinate 6,610, forward strand.
TAAATGTCTAGTACAGTTAAAATATTCCCCAATTTTGGAAAAGTAAAATTTGTGAGGCACAAACCCAAATGCCTTAAGGGAAAGAAGTTATAATAATTTTTTCAACAAATATTCATTGAGCAATTTCCATGTGCTGGGCACTGTTTTCAGGATTGACAGGAATAAAACAATCAGTCCAGAGGACTACAGAAAACTCGAGAGTTCCCGCCTGGATTAAATGCTCTCCGTTTATTTATTTTAATTAAGAAAGTCAAACAAGACAAGTCTGATAACTTCGTCTGTTGACCTATCCTGACTCTTACCTAAAAATATATCTAAACTGAATTTTCATCATCCAAGGTGACTCAGTTTCCCATGGATTCAGAGGAAATCTCAGATCATATAGAAAAAATAATAATTAATTGATTATTTTTCTTCCAGAGCACTCTCAAGATGTCAGGGCACTATGTTGGCTTCCGGAAATACAGCATGGGGAGAAATGTGAGGTGTAGTCAAACAGCTAATGACTTTGCTATTTTATCTTCTCCAAATATTACCATCTGTCAATTGCCAAGTAAAAAGCAAAGCTAATTTACACTTCTCTGAAATTTCTTTAACATCAACAGATCATCTTTTCAAACAACTGCTGGAATCTTGCCTTAGTTATGGCCACACTGAATCTTTGAAAAGTGATCAGAAGAATTTTGGTTACTTTTAATTTCTGTAGAAATGAGAGGACAGTGAGATGTGAAGAGAAGACTATGAAGAAGAGAAAAAAAAATGTCACAATATGTTTTTCCCTTTTTGTATGTGTTTATTTGTAAAAAATGGTTGAAAGTAATTCCATGTGTCACCAGTTAAATGTAGCCAATTATAAAAAAAAATTGAAAGGTATATTAGACAGCTACAAAAGTTATTTCATCCAAAATGAAGCAAAACCACAGTATTATATTTATCTTTTTCATTATGGAGAGGCGATACTAGTTCCTTTTGCAAGATCTGTTGTGTATACATGAGTGTGATTTATCAAAAAAAAGAATGCCCAAAAACTCTAATAGTATTGCTGTTTATATAAGCATTGCTAAATAAGCTCTGTGTAGTCAATGTTTTACCTAAATATACTATAGACTTATTCCAAACATATCTTTAAAACTATTTCAATATGACCAAAATAGTAAAATAAAACCTTTATATTTTCTGATTAACAAATATTAATAGGCCAGGTGCAATGGCTCAGGCCTGTAATCCTAGCACTCTGGGAGGCCAAGGCAGGAGGATAGCTTGAGGTCATGAAATGGAGACCAGTCTGAGCAAGAAAGAGACCCCGTCTCTACTAAAAATAGAAAAATTAGGTGGTCATGGTGGCATGTGCCTGTAGTCCCAGCTACTAGGAGGCTGAGGCAGGAGGATCACTTGAGCCCAGGAGTTGAGCCCAGGAGTTGAGGTTGCTGTGAGCTATGCTGATGCTGCAGTACTCTAGCCCTGGCAACAGAATGAGACTCTGTCTCAAAAAAGAAAAAAAAAAATTAATAATACTTTATAAGATCAAGTAATTGAGCCAGGTAAAATTTCAATAAATACGTTTTTTACTCTTGTTACCTCATTTAAAGGAACGCAATGACATATTTCTAGTTAGTAGCAGATATGGGAGTAAATTCATTGTTTTCATATTTTACTACCCAGGAACCCATCAGTTCCTATCCAACTTACAAGGCGTATTATTCCCAGATGCATTAGTCTAGATAGGTTAAGGGACTTGTTCAAGGTCTGATAATTGGTTAGTTGTCATAGTAGAAGAGGACTGAGTCTAACCGACCTGCTATGAACCTTGGTCTAATACTCCTTCCACCGCATATGCTGATTGATATTCATACTTACACTTCCTCCATGCTATAGGCATGGTTATTACATAAGCAATACATTTCTCTTCATACTTGTAATAAATTAGTTCACAAAACCAGTAGAAAACTCAACAGAGAAATTAGAAAACCAGGTAGTGGTAGCCGCATGTGTGAATTGCCATTGACAATTATGCTGACTGGTATGGAAGTTATTGCAGGAAAATTTTTTTAAAAGTTAATTTTGTGTAAACACTAAAATCACAACATTCCCTTCATGATAAATGAGCCACAGTTATGAAAATATGCATACATAAATTTAGATATACTATATGTGCATGTATCTATAGGCAAAAATTGCATGCAATGTTAAAGGCTCTGCATACGCAGGAAGACTCATGGCATCAGTTTGTTTTCTTGATCTATCGGACATATTTCTGATAACATATATTGTTAATGAGCAGAGCAGAATGAGATATGTGTATGCATATATAATGTCTGATTTTATGTATATATAATGTCTGATTATGTATGTGTGTGTGTATGTATGTATATAAAATTAGAGAGATATAGTCATACCAAATAGACCTTAATCCTGCTCCTTGTCAAATCTCACAAGAGGTGAACCCAACCGAATTTATAAAGATAAATTATACCAACCAGAAGAATGACTCCTTTTTCATCCTGCTATTTAGCTTTACAAGAAAGTAAAAATGGTGAGTGAAAAGTTTTCTGCTTTTAATTGATCACATCTACAAATTGTTTTCTTTTGGAAGGACTTCTTTCTCAGGAATTCTAAATCTACCCAGCCTAAGGGATCAGAGAATGGAAGCAAAATTTTTCAAATAGTTTATTAGGTATAACAGCAGAAAGGATGATCTCCACCTTCCACTCTTGGTTACCATGTATTTGAATTAAGGGTACAGGGAAGATTACACCATATATTAGGTCTAGTTTAAGGCATATGAGAAATCTGACACCCTAAACATGTAGATGTATCCTCAAGCAAGTACCATAATTCATCTTTTTAGCTGGCCATTCTATCATTTAACCAAACCAGCTGCTTCAGAATGATGGGGCTGATGACAAAAATAGTCCATTCTTTGTGTAGGAATCAACTGTTACAATTCCTTTTCTGTAAAAAAGACCCTGACTGAATGTCTCAAAGTCAAATCTGAGATGAATATTCTTGTACAATTAGCTTACGTAGTAAATTACTCAAGAAGGGAAGAAAAGGTAGCCAGGATAGTAGGAAAGCAAGATAAGCAAAGATGTTGTCCTAGCTGAAATTTAGCTTCAGTTTGATCACCTGCAGAGGGTTTGGAGCAAAAACAGTACCACAGTTTTTTTTCTTCTTGAGGCAAGAAGGTGGTCCATTGTATTCCATACAATCTCTCACTGGATGATATAAATTCTAGATAATGGGATATCTGAGTTACTAGCAGCTGAACCTAATAGCTGCTGGGGACGTGTGCACTTTCCTGTGGAACCAGTGGCGTCCACTGCAGAGTCGATGTTGTGTGGGATACCATAATGTTGGATAAAGGGTACTGAAGTTCAATCATGCCATCGCTGACTGGCATTAAAGGAGAATCCATAACTGAAATATTTTCTTTCCCTGTGGAGTGTGTGTGAATCAAGAAACCTTTGTTATCTTTGAAAAGAGGTTTGAATGTTAGCTCTGTGGTGTGTGCACGTTTGTGTGTGTACATTGCAGGGCACTGTGTAGCAGGAAGGACTACATTCATCCTGCCATATTGAAAGACCCATGGTGAAAAGAAATGGAAAGTTCAAGGAACTCAAAGAATTGCTGGAAGCTGGAGAGCTATGATTAGTGAGGATCACAACCCAGGCTTTTTATCATTCAGAATCCTATAATTGATTTTTGTTCTTTTGGATTTTAATCCAAAGCAATGTGACATTACAAAAGGTTTTCAGGCAAAGGAGGCACATCATTACATCCTGACTCTTGACTAATTCCTTTTCATACTAAGCAGAGTTCATTACTTGTTTGAATAATAGTACATATATAACTATTCATATACAAATATATACATATTTATTCAATTATAAGTTAGATAATTGAATAAATTTTATATCTTTTATATTAATCTCTATATATCTTTATCTATAATTATTATATGTCCCTTCTCTGCATTGTGCTTCAATTATACTTTGATTACACATCAGATATGAATTATCCACTATAGAATCAGAAAATGGAAGCTGAAAATACTTTAAAAAACTCATAATTCATGAGCTCAAGTATAAGGAAGAAGAGACATAGCCATAAAAGTATCATGGCAAGGTGAAATGTCACAATCAGGAGAGAGATAGAGAGGAGGAAGAGAGAGGGAGGAAGGAGAGGAGAGAAGGAGAAAGGGAGAGAGAAAGAGAGAAAGAAAATTATTCTTAAGACCAAAACTTAAGCTATATCAAGCATAAGCACCATCTGATCCAGCTTTTGCTAACTAGGAGAAGCTGAGTGTGAACCGGTCTCTTATGCTGATTGAGCAAACCACCGATTGACAGTAGCTATCTTGGTGCCTGTTAAAAAATGTGCATCTTTACATTAAGACTTTCATTGGCTTCCCTCTAATCTTCATATTACTCTTAGTGCAGATCATTGTACTCTCAGAATGATGGAACTAGTGTTATGAAAAATCTCCCACATCTAACAGAGATGGAGTTAGGAAGCCAGCACAAAATCTCGTATTGTACAAAGTACGGCACAAAAGCAAAACATGTGGTCAAAACTTCTGTGCCCCCGTAATAGTCTGAAATTTTAAAAAATGAAAAAAATTCCTTTGTAGTTCAATATACTCCTTTGTTAATTTCACTTTGTTTAAATTCTTGTATGTCTATATTTGCTTATGCTAAATTATGCTTAATCTGCTTAGAGATGGGCATTCATCAATCTTGATACAGGTTTGCTTGCTTCTCCCCACCCCCAAATCCCATTCTTTTATTCTATAGATCACTAAACTTTAAGTATAGTTGTTATTTGTCTGGGTAAATGGAAGCAAGATACTGTGAAGTAATTGTAATTGAAAGTATAAGCATGTATTTCATTTTTTCACAGACATTTCTTACACTCTTGTTTATTTTTCTATCTCTTATTAACGGGTGACTTTGCAGTCTGTCAGTTTGGTCATATGTAAAATTAACAATACCAGCTTTGCGTGTGTGCCCACATGTGCATGCACGTGTGTGTGTAAAATTTTCATCCTGAGTAAGATAAGAAGCCACTGTGCCAAAAGAGAGAGAACATGAAGCCCTCCCTACTCCACAAATTATATAAAAGCACTTTTCTTAAATTTGGCATCCGAATTGAAGTGACTATCTCCTTCCAAGTGAGAGAGAGGGTTAAAACAATCATGATTGTACCACCTAAATCTCATACATAAGATAATGCAAAAAATATAATTAAAAGCTAGCACAAGGATGACTAATATATGTTGGATTCTTCATTTATTATTTCAGTTTCTATAAAATTATCAAGTACAAAATTCATTACATTTTTTTTTCTCCCAGTGCTTTGTTCATCACTGAATGTGAGCATGATTCAAATTCTTGGACACCTTGTTATTACACATCAAGGATGAATTTGATCAGGGAGAGTCTTAGAAATATTTGGCATTTGTGGTATTTTGGTAACATCAATTAATGTATGATATTGCTATGTCAAATAACTTTTCTCTCCAGGACTCATAGAGCATCCATCACCTTATATTATGATAACTTTATTCAATCTGGTCCTTTACCAGAGTAAAGGGTAACTAATTTTCTTTTAATTAAAAACAAGTTTTATTAAAAAATCAAGTCAATATTGCCATTATTGTTATAGAATTGGTGGGAGTCTATGCTAGCTAAGGTTTCTAGATACATGTATTATGATTACAAGACACAAAACAAATAAAAACTGGAAATTGTTATAAAGTTGAGTAAGAAAATGTAAAATTCAAGAAAGCAGATAAAGGATAAATTGATAGGGACCATTTTAGAGAACACTTTCTAATGCTTTGGGGAAAGTGGAATTTTCTACGTTGTATCAGATAATTTTTCACTGTAGCTATTCTTTTTCTTACGGTTTTGTCATAAGCTGTTCAGATTATTCTATACAAAATATAATAGCAAATTTCTGTAAAGAAGTTTGTTCTTCTGTTTCTTTTTTTAAAAAAAATCTTTTTTTGTCACTATTCAGTTCTTCCAATTTGTTAAGGATAAGAATGTTGAAATCCGTAAGTAGGTGTGCGGTGATAGAGACTTCATTTTCAGATAAAATTAAATCAGTCTAACCTAGATTCTGATAAACTATGTAACTAAATGAAGAAAAATATAATAAGACCCCAAAGAACAAGACAAAAAGAAAACATTGGCAGAATAGGACGAGATTTGTTTTTCTTCTTAGATCTACAAACTTGAGTAGTCATCATATTTATTTTACTACTACAGAAATCCATTTTTAACAATGTCTAAGCAAAAAAAATCTGCAACAATAAAAAACATAAAGAATAATCCAATTTCCACTGTGATTTTATGTTTACTGGATAATTACTGATATTGTCTGCCAACTACGTTGTAAAATGGCGAAGCTGTTTCTTCTTGGCTCTGTCACTCCTTGGGCAGTCTGTGCTAGATATCTGTACCCATCTGTGCACACAAGCAAGTCATTCTCCCTGATTAATGTGCTGTTACATTTTTGAAAAATGTATATTTATTTCTTTTTCTTGGAAGTTGTTGGAAAGTGTCAAATTTATATAAGATAATAATAACCTACTTTCGTAAAACTTCCTTTATCCTGAAAGCTCATACTTTTTCCTCAGAAAGAATAATTTTATCTAGTTATTCATGTGAATGACAGCCATTGTTGTTAATGGAATTTGGGTTGACTATATTTTTTCAATGAATATTCATTACAGAGATATATATTTAAAACACACAAGTGATTTCTTCCCCCAGTTACATTACTTAACATAGATTGTGTTTAAACTTTGCAAAAGTACAGGTTCCATATGTCTTTCTATTGTATTTTCTGGTTTCAATTATACCCCGCATTAACATTTATTTCCTTAAATAATTTATTGACTCAATTGTTCCTAAAATATTTTTTTATCATCTGTTTTAATTCTAGAACAAGGTGCTGCAAAATACACAACAAAGATGTCATTTTCTAGCTTCAAG
>CAUYMX010029913.1:0-25083 GCA_963573855.1 Lepilemur septentrionalis
AATGTAACAAGATAAGTCAACTTGAGTGGTAATATATTTTGGGAAATCAGCTCACTACAAATTGTGACTGTAAACATTGTACTGTAAATGTTTTGTAGTTTTCCCCCAATAAAATTTTCGGAAGAGAAAAAAAAAAAAAAAAAGAAAAGCACATTCTTGGCATTGCCCGCCCCCTACCAACCTGCAGAATGGGAAACTCTGGGAGGAGGAGGCCCAGTGAAGGTGCAGGTGTCCAAGCCTCCAGGTGATTCTGATACACACTGAGCCATGAGAACCACTGGTTTAGACAGACCTCAGCGAAAGAAGGAGCAGCTGGGGAGCTCTTGTGCCTAGACTAGGATTTCAAGGTGTTTCAGATGCAGGGTATCTTCCCTGTGGAGGTGGGGGCAAGAGGCTGGGGGAACTTGGTGATATCTGGATTGCAGGTATGGTTTTAAAAAATTGCTCTAATTGGCATTATGATCATGGCAACAGGCTAAAGTGTCATATTCCCAAATATATTTTTCTTATCAGTGTGGGCATATAATCTCAGTTGTAGCCTGGACAACTTTGGACTCACAGAGTGAGTTGCTGCTTCCTAGTCCTTCGTATCTACAATGTTCAGCACAATGAACTCTGATGTTCTCAGGAGTAGATTTAGATTAAAACCTGCTGGATTTATACCTTTCTTTGGCTTTGGTCTGGTACCAACCAGTTTACACGGTAAACCCCAACTAGGAAATTTGGACATAGGCTATTTTTGGAATTAGATCCTTCTTTTCTTCTAAACGGTGCATTCCAAGATTCTAATACAGATCAGATGCATTTTAGAGTACACATGGAAAATTCAGATTTAAGAAGAATGTGAGCATGCATTTTTTTATGTTCTGGTAAGCTGAAAAAGAAAAAAAGAAAGTCCAGGGAATCTAGAAGAAGACCCTGAAGAATAAGCCTTTCCGACAGGAAGAAAGATTGTTAGTTATTGGCTAAATTCAGAAGATTTGCATTTTTAAAGTTAGTGACTAATGTAATAAAAGGTTCCAGTTAAATGATGACAGTGGCTGCTTGCTTCAGGGCAAGCAAAGAATCTTTGAGGTTTTAAATTACATTCTTCAGTCTGGCATGAGAGGGTATTTTTAAACTCCTGCAAACTACTCCTATATTCTCTATAACTTTTCTCTACCTGGCCCCTAATTCTCACATAACTAAGCAGAAAAAGGAAAAACAAAATTTTGCACAAAGAATGTTGGTATTTGGGCACATATGGGTAATATTAAGAGAGAGCTAAGCTTTCTTTGGAAATATCATTTGGTTAATAATCTATAAAACACAGTAGCTGTATTTAATTGCCTGAAGTGCACCATATCACGGTTATCCTATTTTTGAGCCTTGGTGTGATTCAACCTCTGACAGGTGTATTGGGGCAGGACCCCTGATTCAAACTTGCCCCAGAAAAGCCAGAGATTTGCTGTAGCTGTAACCCCAGTGCCAAGGGCTTAGCATTTGCTTTGCATCAAGGAGGCAGGGGAAGTGGAAATTTTACATTGTGGTTCTGCTCTAAAGGATAAAGATGCTAAGACTCATATATTTTGCCTCCTGAATGAGTCCTTTAATCCAGTATGCTCCTTAGACTGCAAACAAAGATCCTCAGAGCAAAACTCCATAAAAGGAACTCGATTAGAAGAAAATGTATAAAAGGACAGTACTTGAATAAAACAGACAGTATCTTGATGCCCAGAATATAAGTAATCAAAGTACTCTTTTTCTAAAATATTCAAAGTCCCGGAAAAACATGGGGACACAGTGATAAGCATTCGTTTAGACGCTTTCCTGGGGTTTAACCATTGGAAAAGCTGAAGGCTTTGACTTCATTTGCCGGGACCCTTTCTCTCTGCATTACCCAAGGGAAGGTGTATGGCAAAGTGTTTAGAATTAGGTTCTGGAGACTGGCTGCCTGGTGCCAAATTCAGACCCCATTGTTTGTTAGCTGAGTGACACTGAACAAGTTACCTAAAAATCTTTTGCCTTAATTTCTTCCTGGGTACAATGGGGATACTAGCAGTATCTAACTCATTGTTAGTGGACCCATGCCTGGCACATAGCTAGCACTCAGCAAATTTAGCTATTATTGCCAATATCATTTTAGATTTTATTAATGAGGACCCTGTATACAAAGGAAGAGGAAGCACCACTTTCCTTCTGTTTTTTTCTTTTTCCTTTCCTTCTGTCCCCTTTCTCTCTTCCTGTCTCTATTTTTTTGCCATATTCTGAATGGGATTTGAAGTTGAGGGACGAATGTTGAGCATGTTTAGTGCTATGTGGCCCGAATTCCCTTCCTGGCTTCACCATTAACTAGCTGTGTGGCTGCAGGGGAGTTGTCCTACCTTCTGTGTTAGTTTCCCAGGACTGCTCTAACAAAGTACTACATCCTGGGAGGCTGAAACAACAGAATCTTACTGTGTCACAGTTCTGGAGGCTAGAAGACCAGGATCAAGGTGTTGGTGGGGTTGGTCCATTCTGAGGACTATGAGGAGAAGCTGTCCCCTGCCTCTGCCCTGGCTTCTGGGGGTTCATGGGCAATCTTTGGCATTTCTTGGCTTGTAGCTATATCATCCTGATCTCTGCTTTTCTCTTTACATGTGTTCTACCTGTGCGGGTGTCTCTGTCCAAATTTTCCCTTTTTATAAGGACTGGGTTAGGGTCTTACCCTACTGCATTGTGATCTTAACCAATCAATTTCCTATACAATAACTCTATTTCCAGATAAGGGTTACAATCTGAGGTACTGGGATTAAAACTTCAACAAACGGATTTCTGGAAGGATACAATTCAACCCATAACACCAGGGACAGTTCTCAGAGCCTTCTGGGTATTGTGGTGCTCTGTGATTCTCCAAGAAGGGACACAGTATGCATAGCATTTCTCGAATTTGTCTAACTACACAGCACCTTTGCTCAACTGTGGAGAGTCACAAGGGCCTCGTGCTAAGACTATGGCCTATCTGGGAATGTGAATGAGGCCATTACTTTCCCATCATAAATATGGACAATCAGAGCTGACTGTAACCATGCAAGGGAAGTCCTTCCTCCATCTCAGGGCAGTGGCAGCCGCCTGTCCCTAGGTCGCTTGCTAGGATGCCGGGATGGTGGGTGAAGTCAAGCCAGTGACCCCTTGCTGCCCTGGCAGTTCCTGGGTGGGTGCCGAGGCAGCCGGTGTGGATGACAGGAAGGCTGGGCTCCTGCACTGACATTTCAGGCAGCTATGATCCCATACCAGCTATAAGGAAAAGCCCACAGAAAGAAAAGGACGTACTCATAAAATGTTAATAAATAGGTTAAAAGAAAGACCTGCCTCAGCCTCTCTTTGTGTTGCTGTCAGCAAGCACATCTCTTGTGGCAAGCTGACATTCTTGTTGACAGCGCTGTTAACAGCACTCTGAATAAGGTAATTACCCAATAAAGTTAATGTTAGCCAAATTGCACAGAACTTGAATTAAAAATTTATCTGATTGCAGGATTGAAGCCTGAGTCATGTGTCTCACCCACTGAATGTGCAGTTTGTCTGCCTGGAGAGCAGGAGACGTCACGGGAAGGAGGCTGGCATTGACATTCTGGAGGTGAACCCACGCTCACAAAGAGGAGCCCGAGGACGCTTTCTTCTCTGCCTCGGGGCAGCAGGGAATGAGATTTCTGCTTTCTTCTTTGAACGTTTCCATCCCCTTTGCAGGGCAGCAGTGCAGTCCAGCACGGCTGCCCTTTCCCGGTGAAGGGCGAGCTGAGGTGGCATCCGCACGGGGAAGGGCACTGCTGTGTGGGATCTGAGTCCTCGCCGGGTCGGTGCTGGGAGGCAGTGTGAGCCCCTGTCCCAGCACACCCTGTGGGCTGCGTGGCCACCGACAGCCCACGCACAGGCTCTTAGGTTTGAGCAGAAACAGTGCGGAACCTGGGGTCGAAAGAATTGGGTTCTAATAGTCACAGGGTCATTAACGAATTGAATGGTTTTTGGCAAGTCAGTTCCCTTCTTTGTATCTCATTTTTCTCATTTGTCAGATGGAGGTAACAAAATTTGCTCCATCCCTCTGGAATGAGAGGCTAAGAATAATAATAGACACAGAAGTGTGATGATGACGAGTAGTTTGTAATGGGCTCAAATGAAGTTACGATTGGCCAGCAGAGATATTGAAAAAATGTGACAAAACGAAAATGAATAAATATTGAAAATAAAACTAAGGGTAAATTCTGGGCTCAAGGGGAAAGAATCCATAGTCTTTTGTTTTCTTCAGAGAGGGCAGCAAACAAATCATGTGGGGACGAGGGTCATCAGCTGTGTGAGGGTTATTAATTAGTTACTACAAAATAGAGCCAAAATATCAATACTCGCTGGACTGTCAAACTAAAGTGTTCTTTAAAAAAATGCCCAGTGAATTACTCAAAATATAACTTGTAGCTACAGCTGCGCAACTGGCATATATTTTCAAAAACCTGTAGAATTAGAGAATATGAGTGTATTCTCAACTGAAGCAAAGAATATGTCCAACGGCAGCATTATCCGGTGAGAGGAGCACTGAGCCCTGAGCAGACAGATGCTGCCTCTGACATGAACAAATCATGAGAAAATCACCTCTGAGCCCTTGTTCTCTTGCCTATAAAATGGAGATGATCATTCCCATCTTATCTGACTCATAGGGTTGAGTGACATGAAATGGAATACATAGCTGAAAAAGGGAAAGTGCCATATGCCTGTGAGGTACCGTTATTGTAATCATTGGGTCAGGTCTCTGTTCTTACTCTGATTCAAGTCAGCAAGCACTGACTGTAGGCCCCATGGGCAGAGGGTGGCAGGTTTGGTAAAGCCATTACCCATCCCATGTAGCTATGGGGAGCAAGAGGAGAAGGAGCTGGAAGTGTTGGGGAGGGGTCATTACAGAGGTGATGAGTGAGCTGCCCCTGAAAAGTCTGAACAAAGTTTTATTCATCCCATAAATATTTGTTGAGCTCCAGTTATGTGCAAAGCACTGTTCAGGGGCTTGGGGGTTTATCAATGAGCAGAATAAAGATTCCTAAATGTGAAAATCTTACATGCTGGTGGGAGATGGTGGCGGGCAGGCTGGACAGAAGATGCAAGTTGCAAGGGTGAGGAGAGATCATCAAGAAGGAGATAGCAGAGCTAACAAAAACACAAAAGGGGGAACTTCAGGGGCTATGCAGCTATGGAACATAGGCTTCATCTCTGGTTTTACTTCACATTACTTGGTAGTGGCTGCCTGGAATCTATATTGAGGTAGAATCTGAGTCTTCCTTTTGGCTCAGGTAGAAGAGTGCCAGGATTGATGAGTGATGTCTGCAATGGGTGTGGGAGGGGATACTTTGAGCATGAGTGTTAGATATTTGCCATTCCCAGAGAGGTCCCAGATGACTGGATTATACCTGTGTCATTCTGGTCTGTGCTCTTCCAGTCTTCTGAGAATGTTATGAAGCTCAATAAGCAAGTACTTATTAAGCTCAGCATTTATGTGTACATAAGAATTATTTGGATATTCTCAGAGAAAAGCTCTCCTACAAAAATGGTAGTGTTATTGGTCTACTTCTTTAATCTTCTCTATATTGGGGCCATAAGTAGGCAAGTGGTTCCCCTTCTTTGCCTCCCTGAACCCCGAACTCAAAGTAAGTGTCAGCCTCTTAGACCTTCAGAATGTTTAGTTGCTCATCTGCGACAGTCATCTCATTTGGAGTTATCTAACACATCCCTCCAATCTAATAATTTAGAGGAAGTCATCTACCTCTTTCCTTTAAGTCTCTCAGGGAAACTATGCAACCTGCCTGTTCACTCATCTCCCTTGCCTCATATCCCTTGCAGCGTATTGCAATTCCAGAATAGCTCATACCAGGCTGGCTCCAGCTCTCTGGCTGGGCCTTAAAGGGGGTTTGAGAGAAGCCTGTTTACTTAGGCCTTGATATATACTGAATAAATAAGTTTAGAAAGTCCTTTCTCTGTATTGCTTTTAAGCCACTGCTTTGGTATAAAATTCTATTTTGTATGTCAAAAATAAACTGTTAATTTTTTTCTTTTAGATTGAACCATACTAAATTGCCATTTTTTTTAGGTCAAAAAGGTTGAATGTTGGCAACTTCCCATGGTTCACCCTAATATTTGAGTATCTTCTTTAATAATCCTAATCTTGAGAATTTGGGCTAAGGAGAATGCCTTGTATGCAGGCCAAAAAAAAAAAAGAAACATTAATATTTTGTTGAAATGTCTTTCTGTCTTTAAAGCTTGATTTTCCTGGTCCCTTCTTAATGACAGTAAGAACAGCTGCTTACAGACCTCTCATCTCAAACTTGAAGAGCACTATTAGACACCCTTCAACTCTGCCTTTATAGATAACATGAAGCCAGAAGGAGGCTTGTTCCCTATTGTATTCACTGGTTGGATGGAGAAAGTTTTTAATGAGAAACTCCTGGGATGTTTGAAATGATATACACTTCTCTATTTCTTTCCCAAATGATGGAGGGAAATCTGGTTTCTGAATTAATTATTAAATAGCACCTACAGTTAATAGCTGATGTGTTCAGAGAAGCTTTGTCTAGGTATCCCATTTTGTTTTACTCATGTTACCCAACGGTGGTGTGTGCATGTGGATACGGAAGTACCTGAGTGTTTTGATTGACATTTGCATGAAGGATTGTAGTCAACGAAAGAGTGCAACAGAATAGGCCATTTGGAAAGAAGGCTGTTTCAGTTTGATAGAAGGTGGCAACAAGCTTGTCTTCTAAAAGTGGGATGCTGGGAGTGGTATGCTGTTCCTGGAAATAAAAGTCAAACTAATCTCTTTGTGCCAAGGGCTTTGCTCCCTGGACCTATTTCTTATTGTCTGAAAACTGCCAGTCATAGGAATAATGCAACCAGCTGTCTAATTAGCAGGGATTCTGCTGCTAGGAAAAGGAGCATCTATAGATGACAAAGGGACACTAAAGGACAGTAGGGATCCCCTGCATTGTCATCTCACTCTGCTGATTTCACTAATAAAAATGGTGATGCTGAGAGTGGTTTTCACTTCCCAGAGATGGGAGTGTGATGTCAGTTCACAAAAGGCCAGTGAGATGTTGTCCTCTGGTGTCAACTTTCTCACCGAGCCAAGAAAAGTGTTCCCAGCAACTTCTAAGACTCCCTCAGCCAACTGACCAGGTCACTGTAGTTAAAAACAGCATAGAACAGGAAGATCAAAACTAGAAATCCGAGATATTTCCAGCAAGAGGAAGGAAGGCAAAGGCAATGTTCTCGCCTTTGGTTTTCATCAGAAGAATCACAAGGGTGTTTGGATGTCTGCGTTAGCCTTTTAAGTATTTTTCTTGGAGGCCGATGGGGAAGAAGTCAGTTGCTTCTTTTTCTTTGCTGAAAGAGTCATTATCTCAGAGATTTAGGGATTAGACCTGGGGATGCCACGTGGTGGGGATGAGAGGATAAGAAACAGAATGTGGGAATATTTGCTTTTAGGCAAACATAAAATCACACATCTTATTTCTTTCCTTTGTTCTACCATTTCCTTAAAGGCTGTGTCACATGAAGACAATGTAAATAAAAATTATCTCATGAGTGGGAAAAAGAAACAGAAACCAAGTCTGATGGGTGGTTATCCGGAGAGGGAGCCGGAAGCCACTGAACTCTGGGATTTTACTCCCAAACCAACCTGTGGATTTGGTAATACACTTTGGTCAATCTATTTAACATCCATGTCTTTTTCAGCAAACTTAATCCCCACCTCATGAAGAAGTTGCAAGGTTGGTTTCATTAGTGTTTGTACTTTGAGAGGGTCAAAGGAAAGTACTTAGATGTACAAGGTAGTATAACAAAATAAGCTGAGAATATTTTATAAAAGAGATGAAAAATACATACAGGGTACCTTAAACTCATTCTGGAGGAGCTGAAATGCAAACTTTATCCAGAGACCACATAAATACCAGCCAGAGAGAAGCAGATTGGCTTCCTCAGATCTCATGATAGCAGAGATGGGGTGACTCTCTTCATCCTGTCCCTCGGGGTGTCACCTGAATTTTCAGACCTTCTCTCAGGTCCTCTCTAAGATTGAAGCAATCTGCCAGGGGCACCCCTGGGTTTATGGACCTGCCAGCATCCACACTCTCTCAGAGCTCATTCTCTGGCTGCAGGGCCCAATGACCTCTCTCAGCTCTGTCTCACTCCCCAGCTGCCCTGGTCCTGACAGTTTCTATTTGATTGCTGCTAGTCTCCTCACTGACGGCACTAGGAAGAATGCAGAGTCTGTAGGTGATGGTCACCTTGACAAATATCTTCAGAAAGTCCTAGTGTATCCCGTTTGATCAGAACTCTAACCTTTATTATTGGTTTGTGATTATAACTACACTCAAAATTTGAAGATGTTCAGCAATTCTTTTAGCTTTTTAAAAAGAAAATCCAAGACAAGCAATTCCAATGCTTCTCATGATTATAAGCTCTGCTGAATGAAAATGATTATGGAAATAAAATGCATGAACTTGGTGTGCAAAGAAAGGCAAAGCTGTTTTGGATTTGGTGCCAATCAGAGATATTGACTAAAATCCCTTGAAGTGGGTTTTCTTTCCCAAAACATCATTTTTTTTGGTGTGTGTTTTGAGTATGACTTTCTGGGACCTCTGGTATGGGTTCTCCAAATGCATATATTTTGCACTTTGCTATAGATAGGTAAAATGATAAGGAGAAAAATTGAGGAGAAAAGGAAATTAAGAAAAAAATGGGAGTGGGAGGTGGGGGAGAGAATGCAAGCAGAAAAGAATGTTTGCTCTTTTTCTCATCCTCTGATGTTAAGCTTCTGCCACTCCTATGAGAGGCCCAGAATCAGAAGATCATGCACAAGACTAGAAGTACGACAATGGTTTCCAAACTGTGTACCAAGGAATCCCAAAGCTTCTTTTCAGGGACTGCCTCATAGATGGGGAGAGAAAAGCTCTATCCCCTTTTCCCCAGATGTTTTGTGAGCTTGACAGCAAAAAGGACTCCGAATATGAGAGCCAATTATAGTTTTTCAGGTAAAATTTAACCCATTTGATATTTTAAAGTTAAGATCATTATAAAACATACAAGATGGGTGGAACCAGTATAAATCAGAAACAATCCAAGTGAAAGATCCTCTCTTTGTTACTGGTTCATGCCTCTAGGGGTGGACTGTCTAAGAACGTCTAACGGCCTTGTCAAAGAGGGCGCCCCTCACAGTGGCCTCTGCCAACGATCTGATCTTGCAGCATTCAGACCCTCAGTATATACAGTTTAGTTTCTGATCATCGCACTCTTCACTTTTTAGATTGTCTCTCATGTCTCCAAAGTTTCTTTTGTTCTCTAGAAAGCCAAGCTACCAACAAAGCTCAACTTTGCCAATCCACAGAAATTATTTTAGGGTCATTCCATATAATCATTATGGATTTGTGTGCCAACTCAGGAACAAAGAGTTTTGTTGTACAATGATGACACAGCAGAAAAGATATCGAACCAAGCCACAGAGCAGGGTTTAGGGAATTACAAGAGCTGACTACAAAATAGGGAAGAACATGTTGAAGTTTCAAAACTATTTCCTAGCAGTGGTCAGAAGGGCAGTGGTTGGATGGCTTTGATGTTGACCATGAAGGAGCTGCCAGAACTTGTCCTGGAAAAAGGCAGAACTTCTGCACAAGTGTATGGAGCCTTCACTTCCATCACTGTGCTACTGCATTGCACACAGACGGTGGGGAGTGGAAACGCCTGCTGAACGCCATAATTACAATGATGGAGCTTTCTATCACGGGGCTCTGCCCTGCAGCCACAAGGTCATCATGGGACAAATAATGGAGCAACTTGCAAAAACTTAGGAGTACTTGATCTTTTGCACGCTTGGTATTGTACTTTGTACGTGATAGCAGCTCAATAACTATTAAAGATGGTGCCGAAAAATGCCTTTGCAATTTCTTTTATAAAGAAAAGTCAGGTTGAAAGGAAAGCATAGCTACTTCTAAAAGTGAGGAAGCAAAGATGAATCCTTCATGTTAATGCTTTCCCTCCCCAACAGAAATAATTTCCAAGGACTATTAAAATCGGAAGGTCATCTAGGTATCTCTTTACAGCTTAGCAAAACACTATTGCAAGGGCTTTGGCCAAATACTGAGCCCAGTAGTATTCTGTGGTCCATGCTGATCTTTAACCTTGGAGTAAAGTCACCTAATTCCTATCTCAGATGCATTTTGTCAGCCTCTTAGTAACTTGCTAATATCACAACCTTTCCTATTGTGCTGAGAAGGGAGTAGGGGAGAAGCTTCTTTGTAGTTTAGTAGGACTCCCCTCTCTCCCACCTAATTGCCATTTATTTAGATTTATCAGAATTTAAAGGTCCAACGGAATTTTCCCCAACCACTTCATCAAAAACAAAACAAACCAAAAACAAAGTTTCATCTTCTGTTTGCTTCTCTCAGAACCCATTATAAGAAATGGCTTTGAAGCATCAGATATGATACCCAATGAGATTTAGCTCCCTTTACATTTTGGCTTCCCCCACCCTCACGCCAACATTAATTCCTCTAATAATCAGAAGATGAAGATTTGAACCTTGGCATGAGCTCTAATGAAATGTGTGACCTTCAACAAGTCACCTAACTCCTGTGACTTGTCTATAAAACAGGGACAGTAATAGTAATGGACTGTTGGAAGGTTCGGATGAGATAGATACAAAAACACATCGTGAACTCTAAAGCACTCCACAGATATAATCTTAAATGAAGAAGGCAGTGACAGTGTGGTGAAACAAACATTGGATCTGAGGTCAGGAGACGGGTGCAAAACCTGAATTGTCTGCTTAACAGGTGTCTGTTTTGGGGTAAGTCTAACCTGTAGCAGACCCAGGTTTCTTAACTGTAGATGTGGATTATTAAGCTACTAAAAAACTTCGCAGCGCTTTTGTAGTTGAAATAATAGCCAATTGAACCAGAGTAGACACCTAGCCTAAACTATGACAATCAGATTCTCTCCCTTGGCAATTTGGGATTGGGACTAAAGGACTGTCCATGATTTCTGAGCAAGTGTATGTCAGAGAGAGGAGAACTAAAAATGCATTGTATGAAAGAGAGAAATGCATTGGCAGAGGAAGCAGGTACTGCTTCTGAGAAGGAAGATGAAGCAGGTTAAAGAGAGATAGAGACACACGTACACACAGAGGAAGACCCAAACAGCACTTCCTGATTTCTTTTACTGCTCCATTCCCAGGTGACATCCCCATGTATCCTCATTGTAAATTCCTTCTGGATTAGTCAAGGTTCATTTGCAGATAAGAGGATCCACACTAGCTAGTTCAAGCAGAAAGAGACTTAATGCAGGAAGGAGGGACTTACAAATTGTTGGCAGGGAGAGGAGCAGGCTGTAGGCCAAGCTCTCAGGGCACCTCCCCAGACCACCAAACAACCCCACAGAAGTGGTCTAGCGAGGGACCTCCTGCCCTTTCCAGGAAGTGGGAAGTGGGGGAAGCAAGAAGCTGCGACCACAGTCCCTGCTTTTGCCAGGATCTGCACCAGGAGGATTCTTGAAGCTAAGAAGCAGCCACCAAGCCATCTGCTACTAACCCCCCCTCCCTTGCCACACATACCCTCAGCAACTGCGGGGCACGAGCTCCACCTCTTGTGGCAATATCTGCTTGGTGGGAGCTAAGTGGTGTGTAGAGCTGCACTGCAAGGAGACTGAGCTGCGTGTTCTCCACTTGCCGGCTGTGGCACGCGGCATAGCATGCACGGGAATATGATGGAGTTCAGTGAGCTCATCTGCACCTCCCCACCATCTCTACCTTGCTGGCCTTCTTCTCAAACCGAGTCCAGTCCATTTCTGTTCATTGTAACTCAAGAGTACTTCTTAACATGCCCATGTGACTGACAGGCTCTCGAATAAGCTGCGGTGGAGCCATTAGTTTTCTTGAACCTAATGCCCACCTCAGAGACAGACACAGAGAAATAAGGACAAGGTCCGGCTAAGGTTGGGGCCTTGTGACCCTTACAATGTCTCTCTTGTCCTCTTTCAACAATTTTTGTGCCAGTTACTTGTTGACAAGCCCAGAGTTTAAGATGTGGGTACTTCCTATGTGGAATGAGATGATGACAGAATAGCTAACAGAGAGCCTGCATTATTTTTGGCATCACAATTCTGAATGGTACCCTTAGTAAACAGCAGGTCCTTACTCGGTCACACAATGCCCAGCACCCTGCCCTTCCTGTCCGCTTCTATCTTTAGTTCAGACTTCTCGCTCCCCCATCCCCCAAAGCTCATTTCCCACCTTGGTTCCTCAGGCAGCCTGCAGGAGCCCCGGGGAGCATCCAGCTCACTCAATCCGTGTGCTGCTAGGCCTGCATGGGGTCTTGGAAAGAGAACAGAATGTGAGTCATTTGCTTTACCACTATTAGTGAGGGACTTTAGGCAAGATATGGAATATTTCTAAGCCTCCGATACTTCATCTTTAAAGTGGAGTAATAATGCCTGCCATATGAATTTGCGAGATGATGTGAGATAATGAATACAAAGGTCTTTGCGACAGTGCCTGGCACGCAGACCATGCATGTTGAATATTAGCTTCTTTAGGGCTGAGTTTTCATATCTCTGGGCTCAGCCATGTTTCTGAAGCTTCACTTTCGGTAAATGGATGCTTGTCTTGTTGCCCTCGGTTTGAATTTATGTCTCAGTTCCCCACTATCCTCTTGTCCTTGCCAGGATCCATAGCTCCTCTCCCCTCCTCTCCACCCACCCTTCGTCTCCTCTTCTGTGTTCAGTTCTATGGCTGGATATCTGCTATTCAGCAGCAGGTTTCTCATCTGCCCGCCCACACCACTATCTAATTTTTGAGATTCCCCATTGCATACCCCTCCCATTCAATGACCACGACATCCTGGATTGCTACTGCTCATCTGGGCTATCACATGCTATTTGTCACTTTATTCTCCAGATGCTGAGTTCAACTTGCCTTTCTCTTGGCACTTGCAGTCCAGTCCTTAATTTTTCTTCTTTGCTGCCTGCAACCACTATCTTGCCCTGCTATTTCTGTGAATATATCTAGTGAGAGGACCTGGATGTTAACCTTCTCCTGCTGGGTAGTGTTTTCAGATACAAAACAGAGACCTTTAGGTCCTTGCTGCTCAAAGTGTGATGTGCCGGCATCACTGGATGCTTTTTAGACACATGGACTCTACTGAATCGGAATCTGCATTTTAACAAGATCCTGAGGTGATTCACAGGCACATGAAGGTTTGAGAATCAGTGTGCTGTAAGCAAGGAAATGTGACTAGGTTAGCAAATACTTTGGTGGTGTCTGGCAAAAATCTATTAACTCTCCTCCTTGTGATATTCTAGAGACAAACGGCTGCTTCCTAAACTGGCTTGCTGGTAGTTCTATCAAAAGGACTGCATTATGGGATTCTGCATCTTTTCACCCTGGGCAAGGGCTTTGTGCTCTAATGATAAAGTCCAGGCTTGCGTCAAGATGCTGTTAAATGGAAATTCTGGCAGGCTATATATGTGGAGAAATTCACTCTCTGACTCTTCTACTTGCTTCTGAATCAAATCAAATGAAGGGATTCTGCATTTGTGAACTACACAATAGAGAGAAAGAACTCTTGAAGTCCATTTTTTACCCTTGGTTTTTCCTTTTTCCTACCCTGGCGTTCCCAAACCCTCCTTCCACCAGTTCTTCTAAAACCAGCACCCAAGTGCAGAACAGAGCACGGTGGGCGTGTGGGTAATGATGGGAGAAAGCTTTGAGAAATGGCAGGTATTTTTGGTGACATGACTGAACTGGCGGCTTTTCCTCCTCATGTTTTGTTCAAAAGATGTCTTTGTGATATTGGGGCACTGAACAATTGTAAATTTTTAAAAACCCTCAAGATCAATGAATCTACATTCAGATGAAGAAGCAGGCTTCAGGAAGCTGTTATGGAAGGGACAGGCTGTGAGCAATGCTGCGAGACCCAGGCGGCCTCTGCGCACTAACTGCACCACCTCACCCTCATTGGTACTGTCGTTAGATGTCGGAGGGAAAACACAGCCTGCCCCTCTTTTCGGATTTGAGTACACAGATGCTCCCCATAGTTCTGACGGAGCATCTAATGAAGATGACACTCCCATTCTTTGTGCCAATATCAGTTTGACCTGGTCCTGTCCCATCAGCGCACCTGGGTCTGCTGTCATCTTGTGAATATGACAGGTTCCATGATACAGACAAGATAACCTGTTGTTTTTCTTCAGATGTGACAGGGTCTGGGAGTTGGGGTAGAAGAGAGGGCATAAAGGCATTAAAAATAAATCAGAGAAATGGAAAAAGGCCCCCCCCCCGCAAGCATAGAGAGGGCTGGAGGTCAATGGCTAGGAAGATTGAAAGTGCCCCCAAGCCACTTAATAAATATAGAGGTGATGGAAAATGTAAGTAGGTAGAAAGGTAAATAATTTCTTGCTTCTTGAGCACAGCATTGGTGGTTACAATATAATAAGCTGAATTTCAGACTCAGACAGGATTTTTCTAAGCTGTGGTGAATGCAGAATGACTATCACTTGGCTTTAAAAAATGCCACCAGGAAAATATGGTGGCCACATCTTCAAAAAGATGGTATATGTCTAGAAGAGAAGACCGGACATATATCCAACAAATAGAAATAATAAATACTCGGGTGATGTTACCCTAAGTACCCTGAATTTGTCATTATACATTGTAGGCACATAATAAAATTTCACATGTACCCCATAAATATGTATAAATATAATGTATCAAAAAATTTGAAAAATAAAAGAATATTGTACAACTTATCTTTTATTAACTAAAATCATCAGTCATACTTCCTAAAATGAAACACATCATTTTGACCCTTTTTAGTCTTACAATAGCCAAAAAATAATCTTATGACAATAGCATTCCTCAGTACTTTTATTAAGGAGCCATTACCTTAACCCAGTGTTTTAAATTTAGCTATTTTTGTCCTTATTTTCACTACTGTCACACCGAGCCAGCTTCTCAGCATAAGAGGCAGAAGAATAATATTTTTCTTTATACCCACATCTTGGCTCTTAAAAACACATATATACAATTTAAATCATATTTAAAAGACAATGCTATATGAGTTTTTCAAAAGTAAATGACTTAAAAGTGTGTGCACTTTGGAAAAGACTACGCTATGTTTACATGAGACAAGACATCCCAAAGTATCATTTCTTCTTTCCTGCAAGAACTGAGGAAAGAGGTGAATGCTGCCCTATTGCAATAAAGTACTGCACTTACATTCAATGGTTAATTATAAACGAATAAAAAGGTTCCTAATGAGTGGATCTATCCTAGTCCATACTATGTGGTAGCCAAATTTAGCTGACTAAGGGAATAACATGGACACATTTATAAATCAAAGTTTGCTTTCTGGCAGCACAGGGAAGCATCCTTACTAGCTTCAGACAGGCAAACTCCTACTAAAGACATCACATCTGGGCCATATAGCGGAGGGTCTCAAGGTGGGAACCTGTTAGAAATACAGATTCCCAGGCCCCACTCAGCTCTGCTGGACCAGAAACTCTAGGGGTGGGGCCCAGTGACCAGTGCTTTAGAAATAAGCTCTCCTGGAGATTCAGATACTCGCCAATCTGAGAACCACTGCTACCCAGTGATATCTAAAAGGGAATGTCACACAGTGGCATGTGCCAGGGTTCTGGAGCCAACCCTGAGTTCCTTCCAGCTTTGCCATCACTAGCTGTGTGACCTTGGCAAGTCCTTGGCCTCTCTGAGCCTTGATTTCCTCTTGTGCAAAATGAGGATCATCTCCTTTCCTCATAGATCTGTGGTGGGACAAGTGAGTTGATCTAAGTGCCCTTTCACACAGTAGGTGCTCAGAAAACATTGGTGCCCTTCCTCTTCCCTTCCCTGAAGCTGGGTTCCTGCTGGATAATCCAGGTGGTAAGATTTATCAGTATTTGTGGAAAATTAAGAGCACTTCATATACTCATGGACATCACTCACTGAAAGTCTGTGTCTCGTATTAAGTGGGCTGCCTGTTGTCTGGGCCTGCACCGTCCAATACAGGAGCTACTGGCCACATGTGACCATCGAGCACGTGAAATGTGGCTTATCTGAAAGAGATGCGCTGTATCTATAAAATATGCATTGGATTTGTAAGACTTAACATGCAAGAAAATTTATCATTTTTTTTATATTGATTATGTTGAAATAAAATTGAATATATCGGGGTTATATCACTAAAATAACTTCACCCTTTATAAGAATCTTTTAAAACTGTGGCTACAAAGAAAGATAAAAGTACACTTGTGGTGCCCATTACATGCCTCTCCAACAGCACTGGCCCAGGCAACCCTGGGGGTCACAGTATTGTCCCAATGCCAGGCCCAGCAGAGAAAGAAAGATCCTTTCTATAAAAATTGCTCATTAGCTTCTTGGTTACAAAATTTATAATCTCTGTGGAATTTTTCATCTTTGCAGCATTTTGTATCTGCAAAGGATTCCACACTGTTTTCATCAGTCATTCTTCACAACACAGTGTGTGAGGCAGGTCACTGCTAAACTATGAGCCTCAGCAAATGCCTACTGATACACACCCTCATGTGGTGGCGAAGTTAGATCACAAAGGGATGGAAATGTCTCTGAAAAGAACTGCAAACCAGAGGCTGGGGTGGGGAGCAAATGCAAATACAGAGTTGTCTGAGCAGCCTGGGCGTGCCAATAACACTCCCAAGTCAAGTCCACTGAGGGATAAGCCCCTTCCGTCTTCCATCACCCCCATGCTGTTTTCATACAGGCAGAATCAAGAGACTTGATTAACCCCTCAGACATTTTAAAAAGTCAGTGTTCAGGAAGTGAGAGTTCTTTTAAGCATCAACCCACTCTAGCTTCTCTTGCTTAACAAAAGACAATGAAAGCAGTTCCCTCAGATACCTGTTTGTCCTCAGTGTGACTTAAAAATCAGCTCAGGAGACCATCTGTCAATCAAGCATATTACAGAGAGAAACATTCCTGGAATTACCTGAGTTGCAATGTTTCAAATGACAATCTCTTCTTTGCATGTCTTAAATTATTCAAGACAACACAAACCTGCTCTAATCTTTAAAAAGATTTTTAGGATTATGGGAATTTGGCTCTCTGTATTTTAAATATTTGCACTTATTTTAAGAACCCAACTCTTATGGGAGACTCAGAGAGCTTTCTATTATAATAACAGAAGCCCCTAAACATGAGTACTTTGGGCTGGTTACATGCATCTGTTTGGTGATGCTTCCTTGTGAAAAGCAGTCACATGCAGAAGGGTCCAGATTGGGGACAGGTGACTCCATGCTTGGAAAATTGCGTGAGTAATATCTTATCACTCTTTCATTTCAGTTTTATTTATTTATTTTGGTGGGATGCAGAAAGTTCCAAGTTAAGTAAGTTTGAATAAATATAGGACACCTGCTTGACGCCAGGCACAGTGGGTGTAGAACTGAAAGAGACACAGCCCTATTCCATCTTGGACTAAAATAGCAATAAATGACGATCCCCTCTGCATAGCCATCATTATGATTCTA
Source organism: Lepilemur septentrionalis (assembly GCA_963573855.1). Taxonomy (NCBI): domain Eukaryota; kingdom Metazoa; phylum Chordata; class Mammalia; order Primates; family Lepilemuridae; genus Lepilemur; species Lepilemur septentrionalis. The sequence goes on from CAUYMX010029913.1 coordinate 17,536, forward strand.
TTGATTTTCACGTACAGGGTTCACTACTTTCTTCTTTCTCACTTGCAGGGCACCATTCTAGGTACCAGGCCCTTGGTACAACAATGTCGCATTTTTAAAATATAAAGTGCATATTTAAATTTAATTTTAGCAGCATGAAAAGAGATATTTTACACACAGTAGTAAAAAAAGTGGTCAGAATCTGTACTTGGTATTCAAACCAAGAATGTTTTTTTTGAATGAATAAATGCTTCTTTGAAAGATAAAATTGTGTTTATGGTATAATATGGATATGCATTTAAGGCTGTTTAAGAGGTTCTTCCCCGACCCTGGGACAAAGGTTTTAGTTTTTCTAAAAAGAGACTGTGAATACTCTTCTATTTCATTAGTAACTGACAGTTTTGTATTTATATTTTATATATGCCAGACTGTTGCTGTTAGTATGAACATCAACGTTAGGCTATAATAAGGCTGTCAAAGGTTCAGTGCAAGGTATGGTTGGTTAGTTAAAGGTTAGGAACAAACTTTATAAAAATTTGTAAACTCATCTCAGTCCTTAGTTAACTTCTCCACATTTTCTCTGGATTCAAGAAAGGTCTTTTGTTTTATTTTTTCCAGTGCCCTCAAACAGTACTATTTATCTGGTTGTCTATTTCCTAAAGTATAGATCTTCACCCCTACCCCCCATCTGAAAACCCCTGCCCCATAGCAAGACTTATCTATCCTCAGTTACCAACTGACTTATTAAAGCGAATACTGTACTAGTCACTGGGGCTTCTGCTGTAACATATGTGGGCACTTCTGTATGTGTGTGTGAGAGAGAGGCTTGCCTGGGCCTGCTTTTTGTATGGTGTGGCATTCAGACAGTCTCCGTGTGTCCCCAGCTAGGCTCATACCATAATAAGTATGTGACTCCCTGTGTTGATTGTCTGCATGGCCCCAATTCTATATCCTTCCCTGTACTCATGTCTTTTGTCATGTCATTTTGTGGTGCCCTTCCCTGTGGGTAGAGTATATGGCCATGTGACTGACTTTGACCAACAGGACGTTAGCCCATGTGACACAGCAGAGACTTCTAAAGTCCTTGTGCTGTTAGGCTGGATTGTTCTGTGCGCCTGTTGTCACCAGGAGAAGGACATCCTAGCCTGTTATTTCCAGGAAGAGAATGAGAGACACATGGGGCAAAGTCACCCCTGGACAAGTCTAGCCCAGATGTTCCAAGCCTCAGACTCGTGAGACATAACAAGTGACTGCCTTCTTAAGCCACCGAGTGTCCGGGTGGTTTGTGCATAGCAATAACCAACCCACATGCTCCCTTCTTGCTGTTTACCACACACCCAGATTCTCCCCTTCTCTACTCCTACCCGAACTCACTCTGCCCTAGCACCTGGTAGCAAAAAGCGGGACCTTCTGTGGCACTGGGAAAGTGGAAGAGAAAGTAAGGCGAGGAAATGAAAGTAAGGGAGAAAAGACAGTGCTGATGCCAACTGTGAGATTCCAGCGGGAAAGATGGAAAACTTAACCATCACCATGCTCATCCTGCTCCTGAATCAATTCTCCCACAGCCTTTCTCTCCCCAGCTCCTATTTCCTAACCTTAATTCTTCACGTTCCCACTATCGATCTACATGATGAGGCTGGGGCTCTATTATATTATAATTATTGTGAACATTTATTGAATACTAACTATATATTAAACTCTGAGCTAAGGGCATTACCTGGATTATGTCTTTTAAACCTTACTGTGACAGTGTAAGACAGATAATATGATCTATACTTTACACATGAAGAAGTTTAAGAGATAGCAAGTGATCTGCCTAAGATCCACGGCTGCCCAGTGGTGAAGCTGAGGCTGAGGGCCAGGTAGTCTGGTGTCAGAGCCTCTGCTCTGTAGCCCACACCGCCCTGCCCCTTCTCGTGGAATCCTGGTCATCCCGTCTTCCACTGCCATTCTCCTCCCCTCCCATAGGCAACCACTAACATCCATGTCTTTATGTGGATATATTTTTGCACAATGTGGATGGTTGTTTGGTATGCATTATTTTTAATTTACACAAATAACATTGTATTTCCTATCTTATTCTGTTTCCTTTTTTCCATGAAGCATTCTGTTTTTAAGATGCACCCATGTTGCTATGTGTTCATTTAATTTGTTACCTCTTAGCTGCTACGTAACACTCTATGGTTTCCATTCACTCTAAATTCCTTATCCACTTCTCTGTAACAAACATTCAGAATTCCTCCAACTCCCCATCACAAATAATGCTTTAGTGAGCATCCGTGTACACGGTCCCTTATGCCCTAGTGAGAAATTTCCTGGATATAAATTCAAGAGCCAGAATGTTTATCAATTGAACTAGATTGCTCCCCACAATGGTCTGCACTTCCACTGGCAGCACGTGAAGGCAAATCCCTGCTTATGATCCTGTCTAAATTCTGCCAGCCTAAACGTGTAAATTGATAATTCATCGTTTTAACTTACATTTGTTAATTACCAATGATCTGGGACATTTCTTCACATGCTGTTTCTGTTTTTGAGTTTTCTCTTCTACAAATTACCTGTTCACAATGTGTTCATTTTGTAATTGAGCTTGCTTTTTTATTTTTCTTATTGATTTGGATGAATTCTTTGCTTATTCTGGATGTTTGTTGGTTTGAAACATTCCAATAGCTTCTCCCAATCTATGATCTGGTCTTTGTTCTTTTGTGATCAGAAGCCATTTATTGGTGTAATATGGTTAATATGAATTATATTAAGGCCTTATGGCTTGTGCCTTTGAAATTTTGTTTAAAAGTCCTCCCCTACCCTTAGTTCTCAAAGTTTTATTTTTGACATTTTTGTCTATTAACTTTATGGGCTTATATGGGATTGCTTCTTCTTTAGATGTGATTGCTAAAACAACCTTATTACTATAATATTTCTAGTGAAATAAACTTTGAAGGGAAGGCCAAAGAACTTGATCATCATGTACATCAACTGTACATAAAGAGTGAACCCTAATGTAAATTATGGACTCTGGTTGATCATGATGTGTCAGTATTGGTTCATGAGTTGTAGCAAATGGACCATAATGATGTGGGATGTTGATGGCAGGGAGGCTGTGTGTATAGGGAAGTAGGTATGTGGGAACTCTCCTTACTTTCCACTCCATTTCGCTGTAAATCTAAAACTGCTTTAAAAAATAAAGTTTATTAATTTTAGGCCGGGTGCGGTGGCTCACGCCTGTAATCCTAGCACTCTGGGAGGCCGAGGCAGGAGGATTACTCAAGGTCAGGAGTTCGAAACCAGCCTGAGCAAGAGTGAGACCCATCTCTATTAAAAATAGAAAGAAATTAATTGGCCAACTAAAAATATATAGAAAAATTAGCCAAGCATGGTGGTGTGTGCCTGTAGTCCCAGCTACAGGGGAGGCTGAGGCAGAAGGATCCCCTGAACCCAGGAGTTTGAGGTTGCTGTGAGCTAGGCTGATGCCACGCCACTCTAGCCTGGACAACAAATTGAGACTCTGTCTCAAAATAAATAAATAAATAAAGTTTATTAATTTTAAAAAATCACAGAACTGTTCCTTAGAACTACTGAAGCCAGAATTTGCATTTTAAAATAAGTATCACAGGTAAATATTACGCTCATAGAAGTTTGATAGCTACTACCTGAAAATTATTATTTGAATAATAATAATGATAAAGCTTGCTGTAGGTGTTCAGCACCTACACCTAGTGAGTGTGAATTAGCTGATGAGGGAAGGGATGCACTTCAGAGTGTATCATAAGAGACAGCCAGAGAGAAATGGCTTTTTGAGTAATGGGGGAAGAGTCCCCAGGATTTATTTTAACTTCTCATAAAAATTTTATTACATATATTTGACATATGGCTTTTATTTGCTATGTTTATGGTGAGGAAAATAAAGATGTGTTCTGACCAAAACATAGGGACCCCTAGCCTAGTGGCACTAAATTTTTATCACCCAGTATATGAACTAAAGTGATCGTATTCTCCTATATTCAGAGGATTCTTGTCTTTATTGATTCTTTTTCCTGGGCAGAATCTCTTCCCTCCATAGTTCTGAAGGACACCTCTCACAGATGTTGTTAAGGCTTGGGCTTGTTTCTCATCTACTTAGCAATCCAGTGAGGGGTTCTTAGCCAGGTCAAAAATGGGTGACATTGCAAGGAGCCACGTCTCCATCACGGGGCCGAGGGCTCTCCTTGGGAACTGTCGTTGAACTTGCAGAAACAGCTGTACAGTTTGAGCCCTGTGGATGGCCAGTGTTGTAAAGGAACAAATATGTGTGTATATGGGACAATATAAAAAACAAAACAAAACCCCTAACCAACCAACCAACCAATCAACTAACCCTGAGCAGTCTTATATTTAAAAATATGTGTAAAGCTACCAGATGAAAAAATTATATCTAAGCATGTGAAGGAAGCAATCTCCAGATCTTAATGAGGCCTCCCTTATGACTTAGTATTGTTGGGACAAAGGGAGACATTGGGGAAAAGTAGCAGAGGCATGGGCTCTGCACCACATGAATCGAGCACTGCATATGTATTTGTTAAATAAAATCAAACTGCCAAAAATAACAACAGTTAATATGTGTTTGGCATTGTTACAGAGAGTTTACATGCATTATCTTATTTTATTCTCACAACATCTCTATGAGGCAGGTTTTATTAATGTCCTTGGATGAGGACACTTAGGTTTGCCCTGATTCACAGAGCTATCAGGTAGTATTATACAAATCAGTTTCCCAAGGCTGGTAGAGAGCTCTATTTCCAAAAAAGGGCAGCAATGGAACTCTATTAGAGAGGTGATTATTTGCCCTATTAGTGAGTGAAACTTAACTATACACCACAGGTTACCTACTGATTTTTAGTATAAATCAAACTGGTGAGATGCTCTTTATTTCCCCTTTCTGTGCTCTCAGCTTCCTCATCTGTAAAGCAAGGGAATTGGGTGACTCCATTGGTTCTCGACCCTGGTTACCCATCAGAACCTCCTTGGGAGTTTTTCACAACTGGATCCACTCCATGCCAAGTGAATCAGGAATTCACTTAGAATTAGGAATAGTTTTTAAAGCTCCCCAGGTGACTGTAAAGAACCAGGGGCTTTCCGGCTCATTGCATTTCAACATTCCTTGAACTGGATCCCCAATAGAGATGAGAAGAGAGAGTTGGTTTTATCACCCCTCAGTTATTGCAACCCTTGTGTTATTAAGCCCATCACTAAGACATCCCCCCAGGCTGATAAAAAAAAAGTATAGCTTCTCAGGCTTGTAGAAGACTTTCCTGGAAAAGGGACTTCAAGATAGCATCAAGATGTACCCATCTACATAGCATCTTTGGGGCCAACTCACTAAGGTCAGAAAAGATTGTCAACTGCATTTCTCCCACCTAGATAGTCAGAGAACATCTAGTACATTTTGTACTTTGGCACTGAAAGGCCAGTTTCTGGAGAGGAACTATCAGGCCCACAGATAGAGTTTGCTTACGTAAATTTTCCTGGGCTTGTCACCTTCTCCAGGGCAAGGGACAGTTATTTTAGGCTTTCTTTGGAGAGCTTCCCTCTTATGAGGGCTCAGGGTCAGAGCATTCCTTTCAGCAAGTGCTGTGGCCTCACCTGCCTAGGCTTCTCTGGCGACCTGCCTGTCTGGTGGCTCTGTCAGAACATATGTTGGGGTGGCTGACACTAACGTCACAGAGGCCTTTCTCCTAGGCTGAATTCTGCCCTCCAGATCTCTTGACAATATCATCACTCTTGCTTTTGTGGGCTTTGACAGTATATCGACTTGCAGACAGCGTCACATGACAGTTGCCAGAATTCTCATTTCACTTCCTGACTATTCTAGGCACATCACAAAGATGACATAGTCAAGTTAAGCTAGGAAGAGGATATCTATTGGGCCAAACTGATTTTTCTTCCCATCAAATTCAAGACCCTGATTATGACTACAGTAAAGCAAGAAGAAAAAGTCAGCAGAATTCAGAAATATAGCACTTGCCAAATATCAGCTGGCCGACCGTCTATAAAGACATGGTTCAGGAGTGATCATGTTGGCAGTTACAAGTAATTTCTCTCCAATCAAGTTTCTGGAGTTTAGATTTTAAATAGGTTGCTCTAAAATTAACGATTTAAGCAATAAGGGAAGACTGCCCGCCCCATCAGTCTTACTTGTCCCTACTACAAATACACACTGTGTTGTGTTACATTTTTCATTTCTTCATGGTGTGTGTTTTATTAGTAGACTCACCAATGTTTTCCCACAAGCTGATTTTTAAAAAAGCCTCCCAGCATATGAAACCTTGTATGTCCAATTGTCCTTGGGAAGCAGTCTCTGCTTATTATACCATTACCTTTCACTGGTGCTGGAGTAGGTCACCTGTTAGGGAAGGGCATTCACTCATTATATACAGAGATGGCACCAAGAAGCCCTTCCTGAAGCCATGGATGTCAGAACAAGATTGGATCTCAGAAATATAACCTAGTACATATAACACTAAATGTCCTCCTCAAAGAGACTTAGGGCAAACCCTGTCCCACTCATTTTTGAACCTCCAGGGCCTATCACTAGACTTGGTATGCATTAGGAATTCAAGAAATGTTTGGTGAGTTCATCTGAATGTTATAATTTTGTTCACTGCTTGGCACACAGTACATTTTTGTGGCTGTTGAAATAAGGTCTACAGGGATGGGTGACTAACATAAAATGGCAGAATTGCAGTATGTTATTCTAATATACCATTTCTTGATTCTTTTAAAATATGCATCTGTGTCAGGCCATATGCAGGCAAATTTATTTCCTTTGCAATCAATGAAGTTAAGGGACAAACTGCTTCATATATAGGAGAAATGTTAAGTGAAAATATTAATTAAATATTTACACAGTGTGTTTTATTAAGTTGATTTAATAAAAACAATAATAACAAGTACTAAAATTTATTAAGCATTTTTATGTCCTAGGAACTATTACACTGGAGATGATAGATAAATAAGACATAATCCAATCCTTGCTCTCAAAATTCTTAAGAGTAACAAAATATCATCTGTGAATACTATAAAAATCTCTATGCAAACAAAGTAGAAAATTTAGAGGAAATGGACAAATTCTTGGAAACATATGATCTCCCAAGCCTGAATCAAGAAGAGAGGGAAATCCTGCACAGACCAATAATAAGCTGCAAGACTAAAGCAGTAATAAAATATCTCCCAGCCAAAAAAAGCCCTGGACCAGATGGATTCACAAAGCCAAATTCTACCAGACTTACAAAGAAGAACTTGTATCTACCCCACAGAAAATGTTCCATAACATCAAGAAGGAGGAAATTCTCCCTAACTCATTTTATGAAGCCAGTATCACCCTGATACCAAAGACAGGAAAGGACACTACAAAAAACAAACAAACAACCTACAGATCAATATCCCTTATGAACAGGGATGCAAAAATCCTGAACAAAATACTAGCAAACTGAATTCAACAGCACATCAAAATATAATGCACCATGATCAAGTGGGTGTCCCAGTGATGCAAGGATGGTGTAATATATGCAAGTCAATAAACATGATTCACCA